>JAXGGA010003360.1:0-104155 GCA_038373865.1 Uloborus plumipes | reverse complement strand
CTGAAATGAAAATTTGGCGTATGATTTAATGTCAATTGGTTAAATGATTACAATATCAAACAAGAAAAATATTTTACTATAGAGAGTATCACATTAGTTCCTAATAGCTGGGTTTCCTATAGGGCAGGAATGAGGAGGCACACGAACTTGAACTATAAAACATAGTTCTTAATATCTCCCAAGGTAAATTTGCACACTCTTTTTGTTGATGGAAGTGCAGTTTCAGTATACTAGAATAACGATAAGTTAACTGGTAATCTTAACTGGTTCCATGTTTCGAACAACTATGAATCTGGTGAATGAGCCGGCCACGTTGCAGCTCTACTCTATAACTTTTTAACAAGTACTAAGTTTAAATTAAAAATTTAAGCAACACTTGACCCTGATTGCCGATCTATACTAAAAATATAAACCTGAAGAGTTTGTTTGTTTGAACGCGCTAATCTCAGGAACTACTGGTTCGAATTGAAAAATGCTTTTTGTGTTGAATAGTCCATTTAATCAGGGAGGCTTTAGGTTATATAACATTACGCTATATGTAAGGAGTTATTATTATAGTTTTAATATAATAATGCTAGAAAAACACGAGCGGTTTAGTTTCCACTCTTCTCGAGAGATGACGGTCATTAAAAGTATTGTTTTGGCAACTGTGTGTAGAGGGCGCTGTAACAGAACCAGACTCCAAGTTAAATGTCTTCGTAATAATGTGATAGTAGTAGCTCTTCAAACTTTGTATGCATTATTATGTACACTAATATCTAATAATATTTTCAATTGACGCTCCAGCACAGGACATTAAATATGAATGTAAATTATTCGTTTAAAAGGCTTTTGCGTTACAAATTTACCCTCAGTAAGCGTAATTTTAAAAAGCAACAAAATTACCAAACCATTAATTATTATTTATTTATCATTTTTAACAAAAATTATCTATTTTCCGCGCTTGTGTGTGTGTCTGCATTTCTCTAAGTTTATAAACATACTGCTTTCAAACTTCTTTTTGAAAAGAAATAATTCCATTTGCTTTGAGAATAGTTTGATCATTAATTTTGCGGAGCGAGCTATTTCCGTGGAAAATAATTAACATTGTGGGAGGCAGCTAAATAATACGTGGATCCTGCTGTCAGTACAGAGAAAGGTATTGAAAAGATATGTTTATATTTATTTGTGTAGATTTTATTTTAGCATTTGCAACGCAAACAGCGGATGAAATAAAATCAACGCAAAACGCTAACATTTAGCAAAACTTTTAGCATAATATTTTTTTTCCCGTCTTATCACGAATAAAATTTTTCATTTACGGAATACGTATTTTCGGAAACACCATATTTCAAAATACGTGAGCAAGTTTGTGAAAAAGCTTTATACAATCATTGTAGGAAAGTTTCTGTATAATTAAAGTTGCACCAGGCCCGTCTTTTAGAAGGTCAGAGGGTGTTGATTGTCCCTCTCCCTTGATTTGAGAAATCAATGTATTTTTATGTAAGGGGGCGGGGTTTTTGTTGTTTTTCAAAGAAACTGCATTGCGTTTGCACCATTTGATCCCCCTTGGAAAAACTGAAATGACGGGCCTGAGTTGCACAAAGTTTTTTTTTTTTTTTTTTTAATTAGGTTTGAATTTTTTAGGATACGGGGCATATAGGGGTTCTCAAACTTACATTTTTTGGTTAGGGGGAGAATTTTCCATTTGCCAGGTAAAACATCAATATTTACCTAATGGGAAAACATAATCATGCACACATACCTACCTCTAACAAGTTACAATATTACAGGAGTAATATCAATAAAAAAGACAAAAAAAAAAGGAAAAAACGCAATTTTACGCTAATATCTTCCAGTTCTTCAGACATGGATCAACATAAATATAATAAAAAAGAAATGCACTCTGTAAAAAACTCTCCAAAAACGGTGCAACTGTTTTATCTAAACTGATGACACTTAACTTAATTCTATTTCGGAGCAACATATTATATGATATTTTACTTTACAGTGGTGGCCAAAATTTTAAACATTTAGTAACATTTAAACTTCGTTTGATTGTAGAAATTATTTCGTTCACAAAAAAGTAAAACTCGTATGCATAATTTTAAAAATAATTTAATCTTTAATTAAATACAAAAAATTCAAATAGTTGCTGTTCGAAAAACAATAACAAGAAATAATTCTATGTAACTTTGACCAAAATTAAGAGGAATATACAAAACAAAAATTAACACCAAATTTAAAATGAATCAAGTGACGTATTTATAAAGGAAAAAGTACCCAGTTTTGATGTGCTGCTTTTAACAAGTATACATGAGTATCATTCTTTCAAGCACTGATTATTTAAAAGACGTGAAATGATGTAGTGTGGGGTCCCCACCATATTTTTTAAATCGTCCCAAACTGTTTAAATATTTCATAAAGATCAAAGTAAGTGCATCCCTTTTTATTAACAACAACCAATATCATTCTGTTACAATAATTATTTTAGTAAGCATGAATGATTAATTTCAAATTCGAAACCAAATACAGTAGCCCCTGGTTATATCGCTCATTCGGATATATCGCTCTTTTCTTTTGTCTCCCCCCCCCCCAAAAAAAAAACTTTTAGTTCGAAACCATTTTTGAGAAAATATGTAAGGTGCTCAGAAAAGGTCTCTTTCTCATTTATTTTGTCATCAATGAACAATACGAAGGTTCTTCTATTCTTCTGAATTCGCTGAAAAGAAGCAGCAAATTCCTGTCACCCAAACTTGCATACTGCAGAGACAGTTTGGAAACTGTCTCTGCAGTATACAAGTTTGGGGACTGATACTTGCAGTGAAGATGAAGATGAAGTGCCCTCATATGCAACTGCCAGCATGAAAGAAGCTGTAGACATGCTCGAGAAAGCGCAAACCGTATTCGAACAATCAAACTCTGATCACATAACTGCAATGCAGTTAATTCATTTCCGCTCTTTAATTGCAAGTGGGAGACAAGTGTTGAAGGATAAATCTCGGCAAATGACTTTGGATTCTTATTTCACCAATACAATAGGTTAATTGTATATCTGTATACATATTTTTTAAGACCTGCACATTGTAACAACAACTGTGGTAAGTTATATTTTTTTGTTACTTTTGACTGGAAAAAAAATCTAATGTTCGAATAAATGGATTTTTATGTACGTGCACTAGGGTGATTCAGAAATGTATGGAAAATAATAAACTTTGTATTTTTGTGCGTCTTACCCTTTTATTTTGTGCCACTATATACACTGACTATTTGTGCAAAATTTTGGCAAAGTATATTAATATTTAGAGGTCGCTCAAACGCCTTGAAATTTCGTGATATTGACAAAAACGTGATCGTAAATGATATCTATAGAAAAAAGTAGCCTTTGTATTTTTGTGCGTCTTACCCTCTTATTTTGTGCCACTATATACACTGATTATTTGTGCAAAATTTTGGCAAAATATAAATATTTAGAGGTCGCTCAAACGCCTTGAAATTTCGTGATATTGACAAAAACGTGATCGTAAATGATATCTATAGAAAAGAGTAGCCTTTGTATTTTTATTCGTCTTACCGTCTTTTTATTCGTCTTACCGGCCCTTTATATACACTGAATTATTCGCCCAAAATTTTAGTAAACTATATTTACATTTAGGAGTACTTCAAATTTTGTGATAGTGGCACAAATGCGAACGTAAATAATAATAATAATAAAGTTACTTTATTGCTTTTTTATATCTCCGAAGAAAAAAAGCGTGCAATCACAAAATGAACTATACACTGTTAAAAAAATTTCCTGAAAATAACGCTGAGTTGCCGGAGTGTTTCTGTTTCGTTAATTATATTTCCATGATTTTACGGAAAAATTACGAACGGAGCGTTCGTCATTTTTCCGTTAGGCATTTTTTCGTTTCGTAATTCTCCGTTCTTCATTTTTTCGGTTCTTATTATCCCCGCTTATACGTTATAGGCTTATACCTATACGCTTTGACTTATATGTATACATGCAAGATGAAAAATTATTTAAATTTTGCAAATTAACAAGCGCTTTTATAGCAGCTTAATATCAATAGCAAATTATCTATGGAAGTTCAATAAATTAGTCCTTTAAGTGTCGCAAAATGCGTAGATTGTGTAGAACAACAAATGCACAAATTGAAATTTTAAGAAACATTTGAAAATTTGCGAAATAATATAAAGATATAAAAAGAACAAACATGTTTTGTAAATTTTCAAATGTTTCTCTAAAGTTTCTTAAAATTTCAATTTGTTCATTTGTTGTTTTTTCCAATCTACACATTTTGAGCCCCTTAAAGGACTAATTTATTAAACTTTCATATATTATTTGCTATTAATATTAAGATGCTATAAAAGCGCTTGTTTATTTTTCAAAATTTCAATAATTTTCCATCTTGCATATATAAGTATAAGCGTATAGGTATAAGCCTATAACGTAAAAATGTGGGTGATTAAAATATGGGAAAATGAGAAACAGAAAAATAGAGCAATTAAAAAAGGAGCGTAAACTAGCTCACCAGATAATTATATATATATAAGACAAAATGATGAGCAAAAATGTAAACTTAAAACTCTTACGAATTTTGTTTTTCAGAAAAAGTTTGAAAATATCCGCTCATATACTTCAAACTTTTAAACATCTTGCCTTTAAAAAAAATACTAAAGCAATACAAGAATTGGCTTTTTTTTTTTTTCATTAAAAATTTTAGTTCATTAAAATAACATGATTTTTTTGAAAAGATTACATCAATCTCGCATAAAATACTCAAATATTTTGAAGATGGAATGATCAATGCATAGTATTTCTGAGCGCATTACTTCAAAAAATTAAAAAGTATTAACAAGGTGCACTCTTTTAAAAATATTTTCTCTTATGTTTGAATAAAAATTAAGTTGTTCCGAAAGTTCTTTTTTTCCTTTCTGAATTTGAAACATTCGTGGTTCCTTAAAAAAAAATCCTGTATTGTTACTGATTTCCTTTATTTTCATATATATTTACGCTATGGTGTTCATAGTGCTCAACACTTTCAGAAATGCACTCTCAAAATTAACGAATTTTCTTTGTTTTTGATGAAATCACTTCCAAGAATATACCCCGAGCGAACATTTCGTCATTTTTTGGGATGAATTTCGTCAAATGGAGCGAAATATTTCTTTATCCTAGTATCGTCAAATTGACAATCATTTTCGTAGTTTTGACAACATTAATTTCGTCACATTAACGAAGTAAAGTCATAAAGTAAAAAAGCTAAGTTTTGAAACTAAGCTTTTAAATCTTGATATAAAATTACAAAAATCATTTCACTAAACTTTACTAATCCTCAGCACCAGTAAGTTTATACATGCAACTACTAAAATGCACAAATGGTTTACATCATGAAATAACTAACTGTTAAGTCCGGACTCAGATTAAAATAAAAATAGCAGTAACAAAAATAAAAATTCTTACCTCTTAAATAAAAATTTTCAATGTTTGTTGCTCAAAAAAGGCAACAATAGAGCGAGTAGATTTTAAAATATACTAACACGCCCTTTTGTTGCCCATTTTGAATTTATCCATTGCGATAAACGAAGTCTTCTTAAAAATGCTGAGCTAGAGGAAATGCTGGACACCGAATAATCAGATGAAAAGATCCAAGTTATTTTTCCAGTCAATTTGATTAACTACGCAGAATCCTGGAATAATTCTTCTTCGAATGCTATAACAATAGTCTTCGACGAAGCATTTTCAAATTCAAACAAAATGGCACACATAATAACGTCCTGAGGAACACGATTAAATAACATTCGACTGTGATGTTTTTTGTAAAGTAGCTATCCAAACGACGAGACACGGATGTCCTCTTTTCCATGCTAATGCGAATAAAACAAGTCGCTTTCACAGAAGCTTAAACATGCATATTAATTGTCGATGACTTTGCGTTACTTTTGCTGCGCACTTTGATTCAGTTATGAATCATTTATGCTGCCGAAAAAAAAATGCTGCCGTCGTTTCTGCGCACGCGCCAAGTCTCTTCAGACTGTCTCTAAATCTCTCGTTCGGTTATATTTCAACCACAAAACCGGGTAAATTCCGTTTTTTGTTTCTCCAACTTGGTAATTCACGGAATAGTTCCGTTTTTTTCAAGGAAAAGTTCTGTTTTGAAACGAAAACGGAAATTTACTGTTAAAATCAGTAAAAATCTTCCTGAAAATTCAGGTTTTTTTAACAGTGTATATAGTAATTCGCTCATTAATTCTTGCAATACTTTTTAAGGTTACTTTTTTGCAACTTTGAAACCTTTTCTGTGTTCCTGTACCACTTGAAGAAGACACTGTCTTTGTTTTTCGTCGTTAGTGATAGTCTTAACAAATGCTTCAATAAGGGCCATGCCACGCTCCGTATTGTCGTTTACAGTCCTCAGTTTCTTTGGTAGTATAAAGCCTTGTTGGTAGCTTGAAGATTCGAATACTCAGGATCAAACAGCTGATATATTTTGAGTTTCTTCTTTACATGAATAAGGACGCTAAAAATATTCCAAATCATTTCTTAGTGCTTGCACAAAAGGGTTGCTGGGAACCCAGCTCTTAGATATTCTTTCCCATTAACGATAAGATTGTGAAAGAAATCACATTCATATGTTACGAATACCTTTTATTTGTCCAGCTGCAAGTTTGAACTGGTTGGGAAATATCCATAACTGGAAGCCATAAAGAATCTTTAACACAGATATAACACGAGGAACCACTCCTGGGACACGAAAACATACACCAAGAGAAGGTGCTCTGCTCAAGAAAATCACACTAAGCTCTAGTATCTTCCTTGGACACTTCTTTTACATGGGTCATCAGAAGTTAACTTTGCGCAACTTCCATTACTAGTTGCACGTTGCTCTGAATGTTCTACCAACCCCTCAACCTCATCGTTCCTCACTCCAGGTTTAAAATTAGAATGTTTTATTCTGGACTATGATTGCTAAAACCGCTTAAAAAGCAGTATTGTAGATCCAATGGCGGTGGATGGTTCCACGCAATTGCGTGAACATCGCATCTGACATTGCACGCAATCAAATACCCCAATTCTACTTATTTCTTGGTTTAGCGGTTAAAATACCGAGAGACCAAGAGTAGAATAGATTTCGGTTGTAATACCACAGAAAACACAATGTCTAAAATATAATGGCGGAAAGCACAATATAAAAGTTGCTTCCCTTGTCCCCCCCCCCCCCCAAGTTCAAACATGCTCCAACTTTAGTACCGGCAATGCATGTCGTATCGAAACACATGCCACGTACGAGCTCAGTAAGTTCCCATTTATCTAACTGGTTATCGTATAGCAGCATTTTCCGTAGAAACTCCAATGCCTGACTAACTTACTAGAACCCAGAAGTAAATCATCAATGCTTGTGGTCCTGATACTAATACTAGTATGAAACCCGCCGATAATCCTTCATTTTCCCAATATATTTTGCATAAGTATTTCGTTCCAATGAACTATCAAAGGAAGTCCTAGATTTAAACAACTTGGTAAGTTAACGGCCAATTCAGAGCGAATAGTTTGCATTTACCGTTTTATGGACGTTGTCAAATCCTCCCCATTTTGACCCATACTTTGTACTGTAGCAGCTACTATCACAGTGGCTTTCTGTCACTAATACTGAGCCCTGTCTAGAGTGGATGCTAGGTGTTTTAGCCAAATAAACTCATACACCTCAAACAACCGAAAAGAAAGCAGAAACCACAGCCCGAGCTTGCAGCTGCATTTTCTACCCAAACTCAGGTAAGAGATAATGCAGCTTTGGAGCGGGGGGGGGGGGGTAATCGTTACAACTCACTTTGAGCTATTATTTTATTGACTAAGTACTTAGCAGAGTAAACTAACGTTTTAAGTTATTCCATTTTATATGAAGAATAATATTATTTCGAGTAATGAAGCTATATACTCCAACTCTCGAAATTGCTAATTTTCAACAGAATTCGATCGCGTTGAGCGACCTCTAAATATTATTCAATTGAGCTAAAATTTTACATACATCACATTCATGAACAGTGTAAAAAAGTGTTGCGTTGTAAGACTAGAGAAATTCCAAAAAATTTTTTTTTGAATCACCCTAGTGTACAGGGAAAAAGGGGAGGCTTTTAAGTGGGTCAGAGCGAATTTGGTGCATCAGCAAAAGGACCGCTTTTTGCGTGTTGTGGACACCCAATTTTTTTCTTACCTTTATATAGACCCCTTCCAAACTTCGACGGACCCCTGGAGGTCCATGTGGACCACTTTGGGAACTACAGGTCTAGATTATGTGTCAGCAAGCTAATTCCCGTAGTAGTCGTATCATGAAATGTGGCGCCCGATCAGCTCTCGAGAGGCTTGGAGTTAATTACGAGAAAACGTAATCGATTACGATTATTACATGCCGATTACGATTTCGATTACACGATTACAGCTTTGGGAGGAATATATCTGTGGTTATTTGCCAAAAGTTGATAGGTCAAATTTGACAATTTTCTAATTTACCGATCATATGTGTTCAGTGTTGTATTTTTCTATGGCAGAATTTGATATGTCTAAAAAAAAGTTTACCGGGAAAACCATGAACTACCAAACTTGATATGATTTTTTTTAGACATATCAAATTCTGGCACAAAAAAATACAACACTAAACACATATCATGATCGGTAAATTAGAAAACTGTCAAATTTGATATATCAACATTTTGCAAAATAACCACAGATATATATTTTATGTATAGAGGAGGATAAAGAAATGTTTTAAGGGGGGGGGGTCAAGTTTCAGGGCACTGTACTGCACTGGGGAACCTGGCAACAGCCTTGGAAAAAATAAAAGTCATACTGCGCAGAAGTGCCGGGCAGCTGAAAGTCTTAAATAGTCACGGCACTAACGTCGTGGGCTGGTGTTGTTGTCGGACAGTTGAAGTAGCGTTTGGCAGTCAGCCGCCTGGAAGAAAGCCTCTGCAGTGAAGCGAGTATCCCGATATGCCGTAGTAATGAAATACTGACCTAAACTTCAAAGCGAATTCACACCGTGGCTCCAAGGATTAGTGGTGAAAGTGGCCCTCATCTACGTTCCGGATGAAATGTAAAGTGCCTGAATAGCGTCTTCGAGGGCTGAAGCACGACTTCCAGGGCAGGAGCTTTGCTGTTCTCCGAAGACTACGTTCCGGCTGGTATATGCCCTCAGGAGTAAGCGGAGAAGTGTGTGTTCACCTGCGTTAGCTTGGAAAACCTCGACCGGGCGGTCGAGTGGGTGTTTTAAAGGCGTTTACTAGTGGCGGCTTGGTGACTGGAATATGTTGTCTACTTCATGAAAGATTGAGTGACTATTTTAACTTATTTTAGTGTATTTTACTGTTGGTTCGAAAGCTCTTTTAGTGGTTTAAATGTTTTATGTGTTTTAACCTGATATTTTAATTATTTTGAATTCTTCAATGCTACGTGGATGAATCTTGTGGCCCGGGCTATTAAGTTATATCGAACTCCCATGTGAAATAATTAAGTTTTGAAGTTGCTTTGGGATGAATACAGATTTGTCCATGTGATATTGGTGTTCTATATGTGTTTAAGCGTATCTACTGAGTTAGTCCTTTTGCCATACCCCCCTGAGCATGAATAAAGCTATTTCTTTTTATAAAGAAATTTTTGTGGTAAATTTTGAGCCTGGGCTTTTTGGGTGATAACCCTTTATGTGCTGTTTCTGGTCAGTACAGCACTTTATTAGTTACGCGGAAGGAAAACGAAATATGTAAAATTTAAACCTTCTTTAAACTATCATACAATATTGCGCAGCAAGTAATATATTTTTATTACATTTGTTAAACTAGCCATTTATTTATTTTGGTAAAAATTTAATATCACGAAACATATAAACTGGAAATTTATAAATTGTCTACATGTAATCAATATTGAAATTATAAAATTCCTTCAAATAAAATTCTCAAAGAAATTTACCATTTTTTAAACATAAAAAATGTTTTAAAAATCTATAAATACACAACTTTTTCTTTATGCACTGGTTGACTAAAAATAATGTGAGCATTAAAATATAAAGCATAAACTAAGATTAAATTATATGTAAAAATATTTTGAAAAAAAAATCAGATTACACGATTAGAAGGTTAAATTACGATTACTGAAAGAAAGATTACAATCACGATTACACACGAACTCTAAAAACGTATTTTTTAGTTCATCATTTATTTTTAATGTTACTTTTAAACTGCACCTTTACTAAGAAGCTATGATAAATAATTTTATTAGTAGTAATGACCTCACACAGTTGATATGAAGCTTTTAATAAATTTAATTCTCCTATTTTGAATAAATATACACATGATAACGTTGCAACATTTTTCTTGAGTCAATACTTCTCTCCTTAGCAATTTAGAACCGTGTCGGTATTTTTACCCCTAATTCCACTGGTGCAGCTTGAAGCAAAATCTTATTATGATCCTCACCGACATGATTTGGAACAAAGTTTTCCACTTTATTAGAATTGGCATGTACTTTATCCTTAAGATTATGTTTTCTCTATCTCTACTAATAATAAAGCTGAAGGTGGGTCTGTCTTTCTTTCCTTCTTTCTGTCTGTCTGTGACCCGCGTAGCGCCAAAACCGCTCTATCGATTTTTATAAAATTTGGCACAAAATTAGTTTGTAGCATGGGGGGTGTGCACTACGAAGCGTTCTTTCGAAAATTCTATTTCGTTCTTTTTCTATTCTAATTCTTAGCTCAATTTCCATACAAATTCGATTTATAGTCTGGGAGCAACTGGTTTTCCGTGCGCTTTTTGTGATACAATTATGACAGTTGGTTTTTCTGAAAGGTATTGGCACCAGGAATGCGAATTCAGATGTTGCCACCCCCAAAAATAGTGCAGGGGGGCGTAAGGGCGGGCCAAAGTTTCTTCACTAAAATAATTATATCTTCATTATTTCATGGCTTACAACCAGTTTTCAAAGCGTAAAATGCTTAAATCCACTCAAGAATAACATTATAAATCATAAAAAGCTGAATTTAAATTGCGGACACGTGTTTCGGAGCTATTAAAAGCTCCTTTTTCAGTGTATAAGATGAGAGCTTATGAATGAAAATTCATCCGGCTGAAGGTGTTTTTTTCATTGAATAGAAGTTATCAAGCCCATCATTTGAACAACCAAGGGGGGGGTGCCGCCTTCCCCCTCCCCCCCGCCCCTTTTAGAACAAAATGCAAATGCACATTTGTGTGCGCCTTTATCCTTCAACACATAGTTATACATTGAATTTGCACTTTTGCCCGGGGCTTTAATCGACCCCCAGGGGGGAGGGGGCTTGAAAAAATGTTTTTATTTATTTATTTATTTATTGATCAGCGAGAGGGGTTCAATTGCCCCATTAATCTGATAACTTGTTCCTCTTAAAGAGCAATTTTTTTCGTCATTTTTTGCCCACCACAATTTTTTGTAGCTTAAAGCACTGTTAAAGAAAGTTTTGGCAGCCACAAATGTGCTTTAAATAATATAAGCCAGTGATACTCATTGTGAGTGATCTGAAACATGCCTGAATTTTTAAGTTAAAAAAATGAGAGAAAGATTTTTAATTATTTGTATTCACTCAAATAATAATATAATGACAACATTAATGAACCCAAATTTCCCATGGACTGCTTAACATTGTGTTTGTTTCTGTTGCTGAGTGTAAAAAGTAATTTTAAACGAACTAAACATTTATTGAAACTAAAATGTTTTATTTCATAATACATCACTATACATTTTCAGCTGCATTTATGTACAAACAAAATAGTTAAATAAAAACATGAAAGTGGAACTATAATTACAAATAATAGCACACACGCTACTCATTTGACAGTAGCATTCGAAAGAAAATGTAATGTACATATTTAAATCAACCTGTGAATTAATTTTTCATATTCTTGTTCGCTTCAAAAAGACATTGCTAGGAAGAATTTTAAAACAATAAGTCAAATAATAATAATATATAATGCAAATTAAAAATCAGTTTCATTATCAGATTCATCTGAACTGCTCTCCTCATACCTGTTAAAACAGTGATTTTCATCAGCTAGGTACATCCAAACATTCACACATGTCTGCATTTGACAAGCAGTGTAGAACATTCACTTTTTTTGCCCCGCTGTGGAGCAGGTTCCATTTTGGTCATCTAGGGATCAAATCTGCTGTCTAGCATTTCCCTACCATAACCAGCATCTGGCTGTGGAATATTCGGACATGCAATAACATCATTTTGGCATATGCACCAAAAATATCTTCAGATGGTGTAGAATTAATTCTTAAATTTTCAAAAGCTAGCCAAATATTTTTATCAGACTGCTGCAAGGCTTTACCTTTTCCAGCAAACGTTCCTGCAGTGTCGCATCCAGTAAATGCATGAAAGCCAGGCAAGGCTTTTACCTTTTCTTTTCCTAAAGCATTTATACATTGGTTTGAGAGCAATCTGTTTTTTTCTTTTACCATCTATGGATTACAGCTATTACATTTTCTTTCAAATGTTATTGTCAAATGAGTAGCGTATGTGTTGTTATTTGTAATTATAGTTATACTTTCATGTTTTATTTAACTATTTTGTTTGCACATAAAAGCAGATGATGTATAATGAAATACAACATTTTAGTTTCCATAAATGTTTAGTTTGTTTAAAATTACTTTTTACACTCAGCAACAGAAACAAACACAATGTTAAGCAGTACATGGGAAATTTGGGCTCATTAATGTTGTCATTATATTATTACTTGAGTGAATACAAATAATTAAAAATCTTTCTCTCATTTTTTTCACTTAAAAATTCAGGTATGTTTCAGATCACTCACAATGAGTATCACTATCTTATATTGTTTAAAGCACATTTGTGGCTGCAAAAACTTCCTTTAGCAGTGCTTTAAGCTACAAAAAATTGTGGTGGGCAAAAAATGACGAAAAAAATTGCTCTTTAAGAGGAACAAGTTATCAGATTAGTGGGGGCAATTGAACCCCTTTCCCTGATCAAAAATAAATAAATAAATAATAATAATAATAATAATAAAAAAATAACATTAATTTTTCACTCCCCTCCCACGGGGAGGGGGGGAGATTACGGTCTCGAGCAAAAGTGCAATTTAAATGTATATTATGTGTTGAAGGATAAAGGCGTACACAAATGTGCATTTGCATTTTGTTCTAAAAGGGGGCGGGGGGGGGGAGAGGTAGCACCCCTCCCCCCCTTGGTTGTCCAGATGATGGGCTTGATAACCTCTAGCCTTAATTCACCTTCAACCTTCAACCATTCAAACATCTTCAGCCGGAGGAATTTTCATTCATAAGCTCTCATCTTATACACTGAAGAAGGAGCTCTTAATAGCTCCGAAACACGTGTCAGCAATTTGAATTCAGCTTTTTGTGATTTATAATGTTATTCTTGAGTGGATTTAAGCATTTTACGCTTTGAAAACTGGTTGTAAGTCATGAAATAATGAAGATATAATTATTTTAGTGAAGAAACTTTGCCCCCCCTTACGCCCCCCTGCACTTTTTTTGGGAGTGGCAACATCCAAATTCGTACTCCTGGTGCCAATACCTTTCAGAAAAACCAATTGTCATAATTGTATCACAAAAAGCGCACGGAAATTAAAATTTGACCAGTTGCTCCTCCACTATTAATGGGGAAGAAACATTTCCTTCACATTTTTAAGTCTTATGTCATTCGAAAGGCTAAAAATGATATCAGTTTGAAGCTTCTACGAGCATTAGAAGAGCTGTAATAATTGTTTTTAGAATCCCGGAAATTCAAGGTTTGCCTTGAGCAAAGCAAGCCAAACGATTTTAAAACGGTTAAGCTCGAGAATAAAATTTGAAAATAAAGATGAAATGAATTATTTTATCAACGAAAATCAACTTTTCATGTTACCATGGTTACGTTTTTATTTCTTTTATTTGTTTCGTTCTTTATCCCTTAATAATTTGTTTTTATAGCAATCCAAACTCCTAGCCTTATAAAAATTAGTTAAATGAGATATTTTAACTGTTGTGAAAAAAATCGTCTGGTTTTCTTTTTTCAGTTTTTAAGGAATTAAAACTAGGTAAAATATAAAAAAAAATATCATAAATATA
Organism: Uloborus plumipes; assembly: GCA_038373865.1. NCBI lineage: Eukaryota > Metazoa > Arthropoda > Arachnida > Araneae > Uloboridae > Uloborus > Uloborus plumipes. The sequence continues at coordinate 90,060 of JAXGGA010003360.1, read as the reverse complement.
AATAGCAGTATCGCAACGTTCTTTCAAAAATGTTTCATTTCGAAAAATGTATTTTGTTTTTAAAGCTAGGAAAAAAAACTTCCTTCTTTTAAACTTTGGTAAGATTTCTGTTAGTTTCTGTAAACAAAATTGTTCTTATTCTTCTTTTGTCTTATTTTTATATCATAGTTTTAAAGAATTATAGTTGAACTAAAACTAAAATTGAGTATTCTATCTGTGATATCAATTTATTAGCAAATATGACGTTTTCATTTTATACCACGCGCAAACCGTGCGGGTACCGCTAGTATAACATGAAGCAACATTGTGTTTCTCTGTGCAAAATGTGCATGATTAGTCACTTTCAGGGAAGTCTATCATTCTATGAAATGGTTTCAAGCAAATGAAACACCTTCCGGTACGTTTAAAAATTGCCCTTTTTTTCGTCAACCGTAAACGAACAACAACTTTTACTATGATGATCTGAGTTTGAACAAAACATACAACATTTATCGACAGGTGTCAAGAGTTCAACAACAAAAGGAGTGTTTTTAACATTTCTTTTATGAATTGGGTTTTTAGAAAAATTCTTCGTTTGTCTTAATTTAGAGGCTTTTGACCTTGGAGAAATTGGGTTTCTGCTTTTTGTATTGAGCAAACTCTTCCTTTAGTCTCAATTTCTATTCGAATAAATTCCATTAAGTCTCGAACACTCAAACTTGTTTTCTGAGATTGTTCTCACATAAATCTGCATCAGATGGAAGAACTTTTAAGATCAAAGGACAATGTAATGTACTATATGTGTCAGCAGCAACCTTAAGGGCAATTCCAGACGACATGGGAACTCGGTGTTAAAAAAAAAATGTTGAAAAATTGCTTTAATTTTTTTTGGAGGTTCTCTATATTGATTGAAGTTTACAAATTAGAAAAAAGAAATTTCAGGTGAATCATTTTCTTTTTGTAAGAGAGCTTGTTCTATGAGCTCACAATCTTGTAAAAGTCTCTCTCTGCTAGACACAATTTTAAACGAGCATATTTTATTGGTTTAGCCTGTTTCCACAATTTAATTGCATTTTTTCCTGACAGATTTATTCGATAAGAAAACAATTATTAACAGTACATTTTGAAATTTATTCTTAAAATAATTTTTTAAAGTAGTTTTTAAACCATTAAATTTTGTGTTACGTGAGTCACGAAAACTTAATTTTTTTAATATTTCCAAATTTTATAGCTTATAAATGAAATTTTTTTTCCTGTTTCTCCTCCTCATGTACATTACAAAAAAGAATTTATTGGCCAATTTAGAGTTTTTTGCTTTTTTATTCAAAAAATAAGGATGTTTATTTTGTAACGTGAGTCACGCGAAAAGTGAGTTACAGCCAATACAAGCTAATGTTAACTCCTTAAAAGTATTTATGTGCCCTAATGGTATTTTAGGGTCTAAGGAGAGGGTTAGCACTTGTACACACCTACATATAATTAATAATACTGATGAAATTAAATATAAATAGCATAATTTTAATTCTTTTAGTGTTTTATAATCTTTCAATTAGTGCACTGGGTCTCAGTTTTGGCCCTCAGCTTTCCAATGTGTAGCATGTGTGTTTATGCATGCACATATTTTTCTTCCGCATGTAAAAAGGGTTTTTCATTCCAGTAAAAGAAATTTTTTAAATATTTAACGCGTAACCGCAGAATGACAGAAAAGGTGCCGAGAAAATTGAAGCAAGAAGGGAAGTAAATTGCATGTAAACAGAAACATTGTCTCTGGATGAAAGAATGTCTAACGAGAAAAGTCGAAAAGCTAAGGATATTGTCTCTAGCAATTCAATATAAGCTGAAAAATAAACATATGAAACTTTCAAAGGAAATTTTGGCTAAATTCAAACTTCTTAAATATCGCTTCAACAAGTATACAAATATGTAAATACACTAAGGAAGACTTGCAAAACAAGGAGAAATTCCGTTAATTCACCTCACAGTTAAACTGTAGTCATAAGTGAGTTACTCAATACTCATCCGTAAATATAATATACATTTGAAAAGAAGATTTCAATGTCCACCGAACTCATGCTGAAAAAATTATTTATCCCAAGAAAATCTAAACGAAAATGATTTAAAAAAGTAGCTTGAGCGAGAGAAAAAAAATATATATATACATATAAAATTGGAACATAAGAGAAATTTTAAAAAGCACGGTCAACAGCTCACTTGCTCTTACTTGAGATGCTTAAAATTTAATTATTCATCAGTAGTGGATGAGAAAAGTAAGTACTTTGAAGAGCCTACTTCTGACAGCAGTCAACTAATTTTACAGCCATTATGCAACATTAAATGTTATGATTGGTATCAGATGAAATGTAATGGTGTGTAGTATCCTGTAAAAGTTTTCAGATGTATGAATTCAGAATTTGAAGTCAGTACAATGCAGCCACAGAGAAAATACGGGAAGTAGTATAAAAAAAGACAAACATATATTTTGGAAAATTGAATTGATGAATCCACTTTGTGACCGTTCAGAGGGGTTAGATGGCAGCTACTAAGGAGAATTTTAACCCGAGGTCTATGGGACAAAAATTCGTGATGCGAAAAATTGGCCGTTAAGAAAGGTGGCCGCTTTGTAAAAGTGACCGCTCAGAGAGATTTTACTGTATTTAAATTTGATCAACTAAAGAAAACAAGCCATTAAGCATTAATTTTGATTGAATTTAAGTGAAGTCTCTCAATAAAATTTTCAAAATAAGATGTAAAGTAAAAGACTAAAACGGAGATGTAACGTGAATCACGAAACTATGTAACGTGAGTCACGCTCAACATACTGATTAACTTAATTAGTGACTGCAGAATGAACTTTATTTTCGTATATATCATAACTTATTTGTGCCGTAAACATATTTTGTGCCATGAAAACCAGTTTTTAAATTTTATTATTCTGAAAGAGGAGGAATCCTAGGTTTTTAATTATCCAAAAAACTTGAGTTCCTTTTTTTTGTAACGTGAGTCACGATGCTAAATTAAGGTTGAAACACCATCTATTTCTGTTGAAATTTAAAATGCTGACATCCATATGTTCTTACTGCATCCCAGATGACTGTCAACAGCTTTATTTAAATCAGGCATGGTTATTTCTTTTATATATATAACATTTACTTTTGTAAAATCACGTCAAATTGTAACGTGAGTCACGTGGAATTGCCCTTAAGGGGTTACAGTACCTTTCTAACAAATTTCTTTAATTTAAGTGAAAAAGTTAATTCTTTGAAATATTTGTTTCTGCACTTGTTTAACAATCAATAATTTATTTTCAAACATTAAAAATTTTGAAAACTTTTTTTGAAAATTTGAAAAATGTAAGAAAATTTCAATTTTTTAAAAACCCTAAGGCTTTTTTGTTTCTGCACTAATTTCAAAATTTCTTTTTGCGAAATGATCACAAGGAAAACCTCAACAAATCTGTGCATTCATTTTCTTATATTTTGATTAGAAAATATTTTGTGACCTTTTATGTAAAAAATTCTTAGAAAATTTTGTTCTTTGAGGTTTAACAAACTCTAAAAAATTTTGTAATTTATAAAACGCTTATTCAATGCACAGTTTTGTTAAATATATTATCCTGAGTGCAAAAAATATTGCTTCAAAGTTATATCTTTAATAGAAAAAATTCCTTAGCATTTCTAGTAACATAGAAACACTAAAAACTGATCACCGAGAAAAAGCACTTTAAAGTTTGGTTTTTCCATTAGAACACACAGTATTCATGCCCTAAGGTCATTCATAACTTTTTAAATAATTTAGCTAGAACAATGCTATTTTATTCTGAGTGTTTTAAATTCCTTTTACTTTTGAAATATGCAATAATTTTTTTTTTGGTCTTTTGGTCATTTTTGAGGTACTGTAACCCCTTAAGCGATTCTCGACTTCAAATTTCAACAATACATTTATCACAAAGAGCACGCAGTGCGTGCAAATCCCTAGAATTCTTCACTCATTGAATATTTAACAAATTATAAGTGAGCTTGGACTAAATCCCAATGTCTTCCGATACGAAATTGAAGAATTTCAATCGCAACAGCATAATTTTCCGCTGTCAATGCAAACCCGCTCACCGCATTTGCAGCCGAACCACCAAGTAGAGATTTAACCTTTTGGATCCGGGCTGTTCATATAGAAATTCTTCTTTCCACCCAATTAGTACGGCAGTTGAACTACAGATTTCTTTTCCATTGAAAAGAGAAGGTATAAACTGTCGCACCAGACGTACGAAACCTTGAAAAAACACCAGGCTCCAAAGGGTTCGAGTGAACATTTCAACCCCGTCCCCTAAAGAAAAAAAGACTTATGGTACAACATGTGTACCGCCCAGTTCCTAGAGGTTGATACGAAATTCGGTCAACATCTGTTAACGAAGGGTTTTTAAGAGATGCATTTTCAAACTGACTACAAAAGCTCAAATATTTATCTCTTTCGCCGTAATATTGATCAATGTGAAGTTTAGGCGAGTTTACAGTGTTGAATAAATTGAAACCTTTGAACCCTGAAGCATTCTTATTACCAGATGTGCTATCGTTATTTAATTTTAAAATTTTCCGATCAATTTTTAATTTTAACTCATGCATTCTATCACTGTAGTCTGCACGGCCGAAAATTTCACTCTCAATATCCTTTGCCTCTGTTAAAGGCAAAATCTGTCGATTTAAATCAGTGGTTCCCAAAATAGTCCACAGGGACCCTCAGGGGTCCCCTGGAGTTTGCAAGGGGTCCATATAAATGAAAGGAAGAGTTGCGGGTCCACGAGATACAAACAGGGGTCCACGATCTAGGATCAAAAAACACTCTTATTTCCTTGTACAATTATTCTGTGTAAGAAGATGTGTACCTGATTAAAGTTGTGTGCTATTATTACTTTCAAAATATGAATTAAAATGCTACGTTATCCTCTTCATCTGCTTTCTTTCAATTTAAATTTTAATTTTTTACTCTGCAGTAAAACTGTCAAACTGAATTTTTAAAAAGTATTCAGCCATTTAAGAAGTTGCTGATTGTTTAAAAAAAAAAAAAAAACTCTCTCACTGTTAGGTGAATTTGATTATTCTTGTTATATTTACATTGTAACATCTGTAATGGAAGTAAACCATCTAATTCGCGGTTTTAGAATGCTTCAGCTCTATTATTTCGCTGCCTGACTAGTTTTGAAAGGACCCCTAGGAATGGGTTATACAATAAATTTGAAAACTCGGTAAGGGGTCAACGGAACAAAAAAGTTTGGGAACCCCTGATTTAAATCTTTCGAAAGTACAATTTTTTCGTCCAACCGAATGTTCAAATCCTCAAAGTCTTCAATGGGAGTATTTGTATCATTAATTTTTCCTTCTATTCTATTGCGAAGGCGTATAACTGGTGGTCGATACGGAGTTCGTACCGCTTTCAATGATTTTAAGTCCATAACGAATGGCGATATACAATGTCAAATATCAATAACGTAAAAGTGGGTATTTTACTCACTCCTTTCAAAGAAGGTTCACTGGTCCAAAGATAATCCGGTATCCGAATCGCAAATGTCCAAAACACTCGCTCATCCGGTCTTCGACAGATCACATTTTCAATTATCCAAAAGGTCCCGAAGTGGCGGCACCAAAAAATTGTTCAATTCAACCGAAAAAATTGGGTGAGCAATTTCAATTACAATGCGATAAAAACAGGTTCACCCTTTTGTAACAAGGTGACTTTTAATTAGAACAGTAGAGAGCATATTTACAAGTAAACACATATCAACAAGAAGTTATGTCAAGAACTAAACTAGCCTACTTTCCCGTACATCGATATCGGCATTCTAGCATCTGATCAATATTCTATTAATTATCTGAAACTGAAAATTATGTCAAACATACCTTTATAGCACTTAAAGCTGATTTTAAAAGCAAAATATACCCCTCTCATCAGATGAAATAAACACGTAAAAAGTAAATAAACGAGTAAATAAAGTTTTGTCGCACCATTTAAAAAATGTAACTGTCATAGTTCTTCCGTAGAAAAATTCCACAATCGTTTTGAAAAGAAAAATAAATAAATAAAAGAACAAAGAACAACAAAACACATTTTATCAAAGAAAGAAATAAAAATCGTTCGTTAATAAAATGTCTCGAATTTCATTTTTAATCCGTTGCCAGTTAATAAATATAAATAAAGAATAAAATGCTCTCGTGAATGAAAAATTTTTGTTAACAAAAAAAAACCTTTGTCAAAAAAAAAAAAAAAACAATAATAATAATAATAAATTAAACAAAACAGCTAAATAAATAAACAAAAAATCGTCTGCCCAGTCAGTTATTTTTTCTGAGCCTGCATTTCCGCCGTGTTTGCGGAGTCAGAGTCGGAATCAGAGTCCTCACAGAAGACTATTCAGAAAAGAACTTTACAATACATTATTTATCAAAACCATTTTCTTACAAAGTTAGTTTGAAGGAAATCTGCCTTTAAGTTCAGAATCAACATTCAATTTAAATTTCCCCGTAGGCGCTCATGTTAAAAAATTTTCTGAACGGTTCATCATTGAACGAAAAATGGTTCAAATTGAAAAGTGAAATATGGGAATGAGTCTCTCCAAGATCTTTCGAACAAAGAAAAGTTTATTCAATTTGGACGGTTCACTTAAAAGTTAATGGGTGGGGAAAGGTCGTTTGAACGGTGCAATGTTGAACGAAAAAATGTTCAAATTGAAAATTTAAATACGGTAATGAAGTATCCTTGCCGAGATCTTTCGAACAAAAAAAAGTTTGTTTAAATCGGACTGTTCACTCAAAAGTTATTAGGGGTGGGAGCTTGTTTGAACGGTTCAATGTTGAACGAAAAATTGTTCATATCGGAAATTTAAAAACGGGAATGAAGTATTCTTGATAAGATCTTTAGAACAAAAAAAGGTGGTTCAAATCGGACTGTTCACTAAAAAGTTAGTATCGCGGGACAGGTTGTTTGAACGGTTCAAATTTGAACCAAAAATTATTCAAATCGAAAAATCAAATATGGGAATGAGCTGCACTCTCCGAGATCTTTCCAACAAAAAAAAGTTTATTCCATTCGGATGGTTCACTCAGAAGTTATTAGGTGGGGAAAGGTTGCTTGAACGGTTCAATGTTGAACGAAAAAATGTTTAAATTGAAAATTTAAATACGGTAATGAAGTATCCTTGCTGAGATCCTTCGAACAAAAAAAATATTATTTAAATCGGACTGTTCACTCAAAAGTTATTAGGGGTGACAGCTTGCTTGAGCGGTTCAATGTTGAACCAAAAATTGTTCAAATCGGAAATGTAAATACGGGAATGAAGTATTCTTGATAAGATCTTTCGAACAAAAAAAATTTGTTCAAATCGGACTGTTCACTCAAAAGTTAGCATCGCGGGTCAGGTTGTTTGAACGGTTCAAAGTTGAACCAAAAATTGTTCAAATCGAAAAATCAAATATGGGAATGAGCTGTACTCGCCGAGATCTTTCCAACAAAAAAAAGTTTGTCCAAATCGGAATGTTCATTCAAAAGTTATTAGGGGGGGGGGACAGACAGACCGACCGACCGACCGACACACAAATTCCCCATCTCAATACCCTACTTTCAAATTTTTAATTTTTCGATATTCATTTTACCTTTTTATTTTTTTCACTTGGCGATATTTTTTTTGACTTGGCGATATTTTTTAACTTGGCGATATTTTTTGGACTTGGCGATATTTTTTTAGATGCATTAAGCTACTTTTAATACTTTTTTCGTCTTTCTTTTATTTTTAATGGGAAAGTAGGCTAAAAAAGGAATAAATTTAGCCTCGACGATCCAAACAACAATACGAAGAAACTTGATTTCAACCCAAGGTTGCCAGATTTTGAAACAAAAAATAATACGTCGTCTCTAAAAAAAATACTGCAAAACACTACTTTTGTATTTATAATTGATATTGAGTGGCGATCTTTTATCTAATGTAAAACTGCTGTCAATTTATGCATGAAAAAAACCCTACAGTATCGGTTGAGCAATTTTGATCTAAGATTAGAAATACAGTCGACGCTCGATATAACGACCGTCTCCGTCCCACAGAAAACGGTCTTTATAACGAGTGGTCGCTGTAAGAGGTAGAACATAGAGTATATTGGGATACAGTTAGGGGTTTTCTCACCGGTCGTTATATTGGGATGGTCTTTATAACGTGTGGTCGTTATAACGTGCGTCGACTGTATAAAGGAATGTGTGTGTGGGGGGGGGGGGTTCAAAATTAAAAATTTTGAATTAATGTATATTTTTACTGCATCACTGCCGATTTCAAATTCAGATTGTGAAAGAATTTTCAGCAATTTTTTTCTTCAGAAGTCATCAGCTTCAACATACATAAGGACTGCGTACTATGCGATTTGCCTCCTGACAAACACAGGACAGATTGACGGCACAGAGAGGATGAAATAACATCCATGGGCAAGGCGGGATTCGAACCCGCGATCACTTGCTTACGAGGAGAATACTCTACCTCTAGGCCCACGTGCCCCCCAATTTTCAGTAATGTGTCACTAATTAGGACAAAAAAACGAAAGAGGTTGAGCACTACAGCTGTTTTAAATATTATTAGTGCAAAAGGTGGTTGGGAAGGAAACTGTTGAATTTAAGCCAGTCGATAACAAAATGCTGAAATAATTTAAATCACATGCATCTCTTAATAAGAAAATACTAATTTGAATTATGAAATTTCAGTGTTTTTTTATTTTTTTCACTCATTAAAGGAATTAAAAATACGATTTCCAAATTATTTTTCAACGGAATACTACAAAAAATACTACGCTCCTTATTTGGGACGAAAAAATAGTACCGTAGTATCAAAAATACTACATCTGGCAACCCTGTTTCAACAACTACTCGAAATGCCACACGACATCGACGATTCCAAAAAAACATAATTCTGCACGAAGCCCCAATGTTAACAGAAACGCCTTCTTTTCTAAACGCCGTGCTGCCAACGTTTCATCGAAACTTCTTGAATGCTCGTGACACCTAGAGAGAGTCCAAGAAAGCTCTCTCAGCGGTAAAAGTATTCCAAAATTTTTTTTTCTTGTCTAAGGCAGGAATTCAAGTGAAACACCATTGCAATCGCTTCGAAGCGATCGCAAATTGCAATCGCTACTAGAAGTCGAATTACATTAGAGTCGCATCTCGTAGCGATTGCAACGTTTCACTTGAATCCAAATTTGGGAATTTGCGATTGCATTGGTGAGTTGCGATTGTCCGTGTTTCACTTGAATTCCTGCCTAAATGTACAATTTGCTCTATTTGTACCAACTGCAATAGTGTAGCAATTTGTTCACTTAAATTAGAGAAAAAATATTCAGAGCAGTTTTAAATGTATATAGATCAGGGCAACTCCACGGTAACAGTACCCAACTTTGCCCGCCGAGTCACGAGGCCTTTTAGTTCAGCGACAAAAGTACTGGGTTAGTATCACCGAGGTCCCTGGTTCTGGCCCCACCGGGGAACACCTCAATCAGTAAGCCACAAGTGGTAACCCGGCGACTCAACAGATGGCGCCATGAAGCGCAACGCAGCACAGGATCCGCCATGAAGCGCAACGCAGCACAGGATCCGCTTCTCCTGCATCACTCACTAGTCCGCGCAATCGCGAACGCTCCTTTTGCTCTGCAGCAGCAACTCTCCGCAATAATCAGCACCAGCAGCAACTCTCCCAGCAACATCAGCTGCAGCAACGGGCACAACTTCAGTCAGAACGCCTGGCTCCTTGGCGCACCATCTGATTCGAACCTATCGCTCTCTCGCCATCACTAGGAGGGGAGTACTGTGGCGTACTAAGAGAGCACGTAACCCAAATTCGAGCGTCGAGTCACGAGGGGCCTTTTGGTTCAGCGGGCAAAGCACCAGGCTACTATCACCGAGGTCCCTGGTTCGGGTCACACCGGGGCAGGGGCGGCAGTTTTTCGACTTTGAAGTTCAAAAAAGGCAATTTTAGATGATCTTCGATGATACTATGAGGAGTGGTTGGGATTCGGGGCTCTGATCTGGAATTTTTACGAAATTGAAGACCAACAACAAGGTTAACAAGGATATGTGGTAAAAAAGGGGGGCAAGTAGAAAACAAAATCCAATCGCGCCTCCCTTGGAACATTTCTGGATCCGCCCTTGCACCGGGCAACACGCCGCAATAGAAATACGAGTACGTAAAAAAAATGTTTCATTTAACGCGAACTTTAGAAAGACCTTGGTCTTCCTAACTACTATATAATTCAGTTAAATTTTGCAAATTTCCAAAAAAAAAATAATAATAATAATTGTTTCTCCGCAACGGACATATCTCATAAGATACGTCCATTACGGGGTCAAAAACTCACATAAATACCGTTGCTGGAAATATTCAAAATTTACTGAATTTCTTAGAAGTAGAGTGCATGCTCTCACTGTTAAAGCTACAAGTTACATGAGGCTAATTAAGGGTGAAAAGTTGCAGCACAAGCCGCAGGGGATGAAGGGTGCCACTCGACTCCCTATGACTACCCTTGAAGGTGACATATGGAGTCAATAGGGAAGTTTTCGATTTTTCAATTTTATTTTTATATGACAGAGCAACATACATGAACATCAACGGCGAAAAAATTTTTGCGCTGCGACAAGTAGTTTTTTTTTAAATAATTTTTTAATTTCAAGCGGCTGTGACGTCACTGGGCAGTCGTTGGCGCTTTTGAACTTTCCACTAACGCGAAGAAAGAGCGAGAAGCTTTAGATGCGAGGAGCTCGAGAAACCGGTTTCTCCGGCTTCCGCACTCTTGTTCGCTCTGCACTGCCGTAATCTTTTTTTCTCGCCAAGTGATGCGTTCTAAAAATTTGACTACGGATTTCGCCAAAAAATATCAAAACAATCACCCCTAGCAGGGTATTGGATTGCTCTTTGATAAATCCAGTTTTAAATAGTGAATTAGTAAACTTTAAGGTATTGATTACGGAAGGAGAAAATCCCGCAATGAAACGATAAGATAGCAAAAATCCAATTTTTACGGATGAAAGGCTGAAAGTTACTGCCATCTGACGTCACGGGTTTCGGTTTCAAGGCGCGCTTTTTTTGCGCTTGGGTTTTTAAAAAAATCATTAAGAATCAACCGTTGTGTTTTAAAATTCGGCAATGGTGAATTTTTGTGTTTTGTAAGCCTCTTAACAATATCTAGTAGTTAAAAAAGGGATATTCAATAGGTCACAACTACCCTATTGGCACCCTTCAGGAGGTGCCGCTGGTGCTACAACTTCCCACCCTAAAAGGTAACACATGCAACTTGTAGTTTTAACAGTGTACTCGTGCAACCAAGTAAGAATCTGACATGTTTAGAGTAATTCCAGGCTGTTTCGTGCAGCAATGGATGCTTTTATTCAATCTCTTATCTCTGTTTTTTTCCTCCTTAGGCCCAGACGCAGCGGAATCGCCGACCAGCGGCTGGCAGAGATCGAGGCGCTGCTCGAGCTCTCCAAGCACGGGAGAGTCATCGACCCCGCAATGCTGTGAGTATACGCGCCATAGAGCAAGCATTCTACTCTAGAGCGCGCGATACCCGTTTCGACCGCTGTACTGCCTGGAGCCAGAAACGCGCAAAACATGGTAAAGCGCAGCAGAGCGTCAAAAATCCCCCCAAGAACTTTATTATAAGAGCACAAGGACGTTCTGCACAACTTTATTAAATTATTTTGTGTGCTATCGCTAATTTTATTATTATTTATTTATTTATTTTTTTGAATTTATCAAAAATACCCTTTACTAGGTGATTAAAAAAAAATCTTTTCTGAACAAATTTTTCATGGGGGAGATTTTTCCAGCAAGAAAGCAGAGGAATCAAATAGAATTGCAAAAGTTATTGAACGCGGTGCCAAGGGGTAGGGAACATTTTTTTTTTTCTTTTGAACGACTCAAAACTTAATGAAAATTTTGTTCAAATAAAATGAAAATCAATCAGAATTGAGTTGTTTTCGTTGAGATCTTTCGATTTTTTTTTTTTTTTTTTGTACGAATCGGACTGTTCCCTCAAAAGTTATAAAGGGGGGGGGGCAAGTTTCTTGAACTGTTCGAAATTAAACAAAATAATATACAAATGAAAAAGTCGAATACGGGAGTGCGGTGTACTCACTGAGATCTTTCGAGCAAAAAAAAAAAAAACTGTGTTCGAATCGGACCGTTCGCTCAAACGTTATTGCGGGGGAGGGGGGGGGGCAGAAGAAATGACCAATAGGCTTGATAGACACACAGTTTCAGCTGATCAAAACCCAACTTTCCAATTTTAAATTTTCCTGTGTTTGCAATTCAAAAAGCATGGACTGTAGTTTCACGCGTATTATGCACTCATCAGCATGGAATGGGAAAGTAACCAAGTTAGAGGCGAAAATCCTCTTGTTGGCGGTGTATTGCATATTCCTGCCTTAGCCCTTGCTTAGGGGCGATTACTCACTGCTTTATACCCGAGCTCTGCCTCTAAATTTACCAGTTGTACCGTACCAAGTGCGGTCGCTCGCTGGTATTCTGATTTCACATTAGCTACCAGTTTGTTTTTTTTCGCTCCCTTTGCTCTGTAAGAGGATTTTTGCCTCCAGCTCAGGGCCGTGGTGGCCCGATCGGTAAGGCATCGGACTCGTGTCCGAAAGGACCCGGGTTCGATCCCAGCCGATCAAAGATCCACCGTCTTGATTAATGGTGACTGGGAGGCGTTAAAAATGTCGTGGTCACAAAGTCCTCCTAGTGAAACGATACCTCTGGGGGTGCTAGGGCCTATGGTTTGCTCGACCCTAGGTTCTGGTTCAAAATTAAGAACAGAGCGCTCTTCAGGGCCCTATCCCGGTTAAACCACTAAGCTGGTAGGTACGGGGGACCCTGGAGGGTGAAATAAATAAATAAATAAATAAATGCCTCCAGCCCGGTTACTTTCGTATTCCACTCTGATGAGTGCATAATAAGCACGAAACTGCAGTCCATGGATCGAAATAGCCGAGTTGGCGGTGTATTGCATGTTCCTGCCTCAGCCCTTGCTTATAGGGGCGGTAATGCACTTTTTCCCGTGTTCATTTAATTATTTTTATAAATCCTCTTCCTGTTTCAGGGGCAAGCGAAAGCGGAATTCGGAGGACGACGACTTCCCGCTCGACTTTTTCCGGATCCGGGTGCCGGCCCGGAACGAATACAACAACCGGAGGGCGCCGGACCGGCTATTCCGGGATCTCGACAAGTGAGTGTCTCGAAATGTATGTATATAATATATACAGGGTGTCCACTCCAATCGTGGACCAATAGCTAATTTCTAAACCGTTAGAGATAAGCATATAGTTTATTTTGGAAAAAATCTCCAAATTACGAAAGGAATTTTGGGTCTATTCAATGTTTTTCAAAAAATCAAATTTTGAAAGAGTTACGAAATTTAAATTTTTATACAGCCCCCCAGTCCTATCAATCATATTTAGTAAAACATTCTTGACACTATAACGTTTAAAACTTAAAAAAAAATCACTGTTCTACGACAAAAATTGACCGAGTTATGACGTTTTGAAAAATCAAGATTTTGAAGGATTTCGCATACGGTCCCTCTCGATGACGTCATGAAACAATGCAAAAACTTGATTTTTCAAAACGTCATAACTCGGTCAATTTTTGTGGTAGAAACATCATGATTTTCCATGACAAATCCTCGAAATTAAAATTATTTTGGTTTTGATGATGAGACGCTCTGTGATTTGGAGTTCTATGCTTTGCTGAGGCCCCATTGCCATGCCTCATGCGTCTGTACATGTACAATGAATGATTTCATTGAAAACAATGCTTTGGTTTCTTGGAAATTGTAGATGAGGGGGAGCACGGAGCGGTCTTTTATAAGTGAGAATTTACCCACTTTCCCCTAGACTTTAAGAAAGACAAGGTATATGTTATACGTGTGCGTATTTGTTATTTCCATTGGATTCAAAGCGTAGTATATACTGAGTTATTAATGACTTGAATCTTTTCTGACACCGTGGAAAAATTTAAAATGTAATTGATGCTTAAGACCTTCAAGTCCAGTTTTTTCATAGGGGGAGCTTAAGCCCCCAAAGCCCCCTCCTGGGTGCGCGCCTGAAAATGGCTACGGTTATGTGATGCAATCTGTTAACAATGAATTAAAAAATTACCAAAGTAATAATTGAACACAATTATTGGGTTGAAATGTTCATTTTTTGAAAATTCAGACAGTTTTCGGACCGTCTCTAAAAATTGACCGCTTGGCATTATTGGGTTAAAGTATCGTTTACCGATTGATGTTAGAGCTTAAAATACTTAGTCTGAGGTACATTAAAATATTCAAACTGCAACAATAACTGCATTCCGTTAGCGAAATCATCTAAACTCGACATTGCGCTCTTCATTTTCGCTCCATCTAACGCACCTTCTTGAAAAATGGACTCTTCCGAAAGGAGGCGTGGCCAACTGCTGACGTCATCACGTATTTCTTCTTCTTCTGGACTTTTGTATTTGCTGAATACAGGGAAGAATTCCATTTTTTTCAGAATTTTTATGTGGTAGAATCACACACATGAACGCGTCATTGGTGAAAAAAATATTAAGATCTGACAATTAGTTATTTTAAGTATTTTTTTAAGTTCAAGCAACGGTGACGTCATATGCCTGGTCGAATTTTTCGCTCTTCGACCGCGGCTGACAACAGAGCGAAGAGCTTTTCGTCGCAGCACGAGTGGAAACAGGTTTATACCCCGCATTCACTCACAACGCTATTCACCATTACTGCCGTCGTAGGCGGCTCGTACAAGGCAAGTACGGCTTGTACGGGGGCAGGGGGGGGGCGGCTGCCCCGTCACTTTTCAGAGTCAAAAAGTAATGTTCAATCAAAAAATTATTTTTTTACTGAATGTATTGATTTATTTTGCGAAAATGAAAGGTGAATGTTCCTAAAAGTAAATTTTTTTTCCTGTTATCTTACAAAAATGGAACTTTGAATCGAAAAGGAGAGTATATGTGGTGGATTTTCGTCTTGATTTTTATTGCATTTCTTCGACATTTTTTACCAGTCTTATTTGGAGTAACGCTGAAATCCAATCACATTGCAAAATTTTTCTTAAAAAAAAGCTTGTGGAGATGTTGTCTCGCCCCCCCCCCCTTTTTTTATGTGCACAAGCCGTCTATGGCTGCCGTAATAGGTAAAAGTCGCCACGTAACGCATTTTTAGACATCTAAATATTGCTCTCTACGCGAAAAGGTGGCAAAAAAAAAAAAAAAACTGCCGTAGCAAGTATTGGATTGCCCTTTGACGAATCCAATCTTCCTAGTGAATTAACAGACGTAAACCAATTGATAACGGAAAGGAAAAAAAACTCCGCAATGAAAAGCTTGTACAGTTAAACCTGTTTATCTCGAACCTGCTTAGCTGGAAAACCTCTCTATGTCGAAATTTTTCAATTTTCCTGCTTTTACAGCATAAATTTGATGTTTTTATCTCGAATGATTTTTCCCGAAAACCCCTATATCTCGAATTTTGATGACTCTCGTTTTTGAATTTCATCTCCGGCCACCTTTATCAATGGTATAACTTGGAGATAAAAATCATTTTCTGGAAAATCATTCAAAGACTATGTTCGAACTTAAAGGTATGCATTCACTTGCTATCGATATAGTCATCACAATTAGTAAAACGTGGACTCACAACATGTCGTGCAGAAAAAAAATTCAACAATATCAATGCGAAACAAGCTATTAAATATTTGACTTAGTTCCAATTGCTAATTTTTTTCAAAATTTTATCACAACACTATATCTCGGAATTTTTCTTCTGTCCTGTGAAATTCGAGACAGACAGGTTTGGCTGCATAGCTGCAATGGAATTTTGAATGAGAGGGTCTGAGAAAACGAGCCCTATGATGTCACTGTTTTCGTTTCTCAAGAAGGGCTATTTTTTGCACGTGGTGTGTTTAAAAATTCATGCATTATGTTTCAAAATTTGACAATGGTGAATTTAGGAATTTTTTTTTTTTTTTTTCGTGTTGTGAATCTCTTAACAATATCTAGTTATCAATATAGAAATATTTAATAGCTTGCTACTTTCCTATTGCGCCATTAACGTGGATGAGATGTTCAACCGCGGAATAAAGTCTTGGTACCAATCGAAAGCGCACATTTTTCTTCCGATTCATTTCGTCTGGTTCTGATATTGTTTTTTTTTTTTTTCTTTCCCTTAGGTGAGTTGGTCTTTCCCCGACAGACACCCAGTTTTGCCATCACCACATCTTCTCCTAGAGTCTCCTTGTACATGAAAATAAAACTTGTATTTAAAGTGTACAGTTCTCGTTGATTTCTTCACACACACACACACATCTACAAAGTTGTCATCCACAAATCTATAACTGTGGGCCAGACTAACGAGAGGTCAAAAATGGCAATTTTCAAGCTATTCCCTGTTTTAGATGAATTCCACATTCATCCAAAATAGGGCTTTCCAAACTGTGGTCAACCGACACTTAGTAGGAGATCCACAGCAAACTTAAGCAAAAAGCTTTTAAACAATTCAAAAGGTATAGTACATTCCCGATTATCCGCGGATTTGGGTGGCACAGATATTGCGGATAACGAAAATCGCGGATAATCCGGGAAAAGGTTGAAAATAGGGGATAAAGAAGATAAAAAATGTGTTTTGCTTAAAAATAATTACATGACACTTAAAACTTGATAAGTACCAACAGTAAAGATAGGTTGGGCATAAAAAATTATTTGTATTTCGTTGACCACCAATCGATGTGATACAAATACGTAAGTTATTTTAACTGCATGCGATAGGATTGAACCCCAAACTGCGTAGAGAAATGCAAGCGCTTTGACCACTGGGTTGGTGCAGGCACATCTTGGTTACGTTCACAAGATTTCAAGCGCTCTGCGCCGATGAAAGCGGAAGTGTCGTACATTTTTTTCCGTACCGAATTTGACCCGGTAACCGGAAGCAAAGTCAGAAAATTATGACAGAGGAAGAAAGTAGAGAAATATCCTTTAAAAATGACACGTCTGTGAAAAGTAAAATACTTTTATTTGCAAGTGCTAAAAAAGAGCGAACATATAATCTAGGAGTGCGACATCGAAGGCAAAAGCTCGATGTTTCAAGACATCGATGTTGGAAATAAAGAACATCGATGTTATTGATAAATCGACCAAGAACATCGATGTTTTCAAACATCAATTTTTTTTTTTGCTTACACATTTGAATGTAGTTATTCAGGTACTCCGCATTACAAGCGTCCCTTTATATCACTCAATCAGATATATCTTTTAAAAACATCAACCCTAAGATATAGATGTCAATTAAGAAAACTGTTTTCACTGAGATATATACTGCAACTGTTGATTAACTGTGTAACTTTCTTTTGTCGCATATTTTCATATTTTTTTTTTTTTTTTTTGCTAAAATGTAAATAGCATCGAAAAAAAAAATCGAATCAAAACAACGATGTTAAAAATCATTGACAGTAAATCATCGTTAGTTTATATATATATATATCAGTAGCGAGGCCTCAAGTCATCGAACGATTCGCCGATGACCTGAAGGCAAACCCCGTTTTGCACTGAAAGAATTAAAGTTTTTAAAATTTTATTTTCAGATTATTTTTTCGGATCATTTAGTATTCCAAATAATTTTATTTTAGTGGTGCCATCTGTTGAGTAAACGATTAGGCGTGACCTTCACTCATCGCTAAAGATATCGCATCGGTTTTGTGTGTGCGCGCGCAAGTTTTTTTCGTTTGTCAGCCATTTCAGCCAATCAGATTCTTTCACAGCTTCCCTTAAATGTCGTACGAGTCATCGGCGATTACCCGCGGAAATTTTATGTGCAAAGCATTTTGTTTTTACTGGCAACTCTCAGTTTTGGCGGATCGTGGGGGTTGGATGGGGAGGGGTAGAGATTTTTTTCTCCTGTTTCGTTTATTCTTTTATATTTTTTTTTCAATTCGGTGCGTCACATTTTTCAAAAAAAGGGGTTGCGGTTAGAAAAATATTGTTATCTTACGATGGCGCCAATATGAGCACGACGGGTCGAAGACAATATTGTTTGCAACAGTAGTTTTGCATGGGGGAAAACAGTTACCTTTTGTGTTTTGGAACTTCATCGAACTTTCAAAAACGAATATATGTGTGCGTGGTTTTGTTTTTTTACTCTCTTTTTAGTTTCAATTAAAATGTTTTTCATAAAAAGTAGTGCTCGTTGTCGTTCGAACTTTTCAGCATTTCAGCAAGCTTGAAATTTTCAAATTGAAAAAGAAGCATCTGTGAACCAAGATTTTTACAAGGTTAGTTGAATTTTTGAATTACCATTTAGTTTTAAAACTCATAAAAACAACATGAATGATTTTTATCATTTTAAAGTATACTTCATTTATTGTGTGAGGAGTATTTCCTGCTTTAAAGGAAATAAAATTTTCGAAAACTGAAAAATTAAATTTCGGAAAAGGCAGCCCAAAATTTTCAGAAATTTATTATCACAAACACCCCTGAGCGAAACATATGGTCTGGTATATTTCTTTATGGACCTGAAAGTTAGCGATGACTGACGCTTGAAGTCACGCCTCGCTACTGATATATATATATATATATATATATATATATATAATGCTGATACAAAACCAAGCAAAATGATCGAAAAGTGATTAAAACGGAACGACAGAGCAGCTGAAAGAGCTAAAAATACTCAACTGCAAGATATTGTGGAAACAACAGGTAGACTTTCTACTTCTAATACAGGACAGATTTTGAATTTTTCTAATTCTTCTCACGAAAATGAAGTTACGATTTCTGCCTATGAACAACTTAAAACGAAAAGCACAATTATAAGTCAAGATTCTCCTTCAACTTCGCAAATGAGAACTAGACTTCCAAATGTAGCACAGGCCTGTGACAGAACTGGTGTGTCCGATAGGTCAGCTTCAATCCTCATAAATGCTGCTTTGCAAGATATAGGAGTAATTACGAAAGAAGATTCTTTTAAAGTAGTCGATCGTAGTAAAATTAGAAAGGAAAGGAATAAAAACTGTCTTGATTTGAAAATGAAAAATGAAGAACTCTCTTCATCAGAAGAATATGGATTGTACTTCGACAGTCAAAAAGACAAGACTTTAATTCAAATTAAGAAGGAAAAAGGAGAGCTAAAAGAACAATCACAGAAGAGCATATTGCTTTAGTTTTAGAGCCTGGATCTAAAAATGTTGACCATGTCACTCCCAAATCTAGTAGTTTAAATGCCATAAAAATTAGCATATTAAGTTTTTTAGAGAAAAGTGCTGACATTTTTAAGGTACAAGCGTGTAACGGAACAGTGGTCAATACAGGATCTAAAAATGGTTTTAATAAGACAAATTGAGCTCTCTGTTGGACGACCTTTACAATGGTTTATTTACTTATTACATACTAATGAATTACCGATACGTCATCTAATGGAGCATTTTGATGGAACAATTGCAGCCCCTAAAGGGTTTTGTGGAAACATTGGGGAGAAACTAGAATCTTGTGAAGGTGTGCCTGTAGTTCACTTTTGAAATTATAGAAGTAACTTTGTCCGAGATTGTCTTTAATGAATTTAGTACGGACCAGCGGTATCTCAACGAAATGTGAACTGGAATTTCAAATGGAAAAATTCCGTTCAACTTGTCACCAAATGCTCCAGAAAAAATGAGTCATGCCAGATGGCTAACGAAAGCAAATAGAATTTTGCGGCCTATCGGAGAACTTGAAAATATTAACACAATATGTTATCAGAGTAGGCATGCATATGGTTTGATATTAAATCTAAATCATTCTGTCGGTATGGTAGTCAACATTTTTACAGCATGATAAAAAAAATCTTGATTTCTACCTAAAGAGCTAAAGAATATAGTAGATAAAACACTGCGATGAAACGTTTATTTTGGGAATCTGGAGAAAATTATACTATCTATGCTGTCTGATGATCGAATACACGTGAGAAAGTTGGGCCTTCAAAGATTTTTAGAGTGTAGACGGATGGCTGAACTCGATAAAAATGTTCGAGAATTCAAGATTCTCATTGTACATTTCAACGTAGATAACTATATGGATTTAATTGACTGGAATTCAGTTAACCTTACCGAGCACCCGATTACGAAGTCTATTTCTTCTAATGAGATGAACTAGATGATGATTCTGGGTATTCCTGAGGATATTAATATTTTAAAATATCCGTGCCATTCACAAGAAGTAGAGCGCTGTATGAAAATAGTTACTGATACATCAGCAGCTGTATGGGGCAATGACGCTCTGGACGGATTTATTAGATTAAAGATAGCATCGAGAATTTTGTTGCCTAAATTTGAAACTAAAAGACAATATAGTGAAGTTCAGGAAGACAACTAACCTATACAGGGTGTCCACTCCAATCACGGACCAATAGCTAATTTCTAAACCGTTAGAGATAAGCATATAGTTTATTTAGGAAAAAATCTCCAAATTACGAAAGGAATTTTGGGTCTATTCAATGTTTTTCAAAAAATCAAATTTTGAAAGAGTTACGAAATTTAAATTTTTATACAGCCCCCCAGTCCTATCAATCATATTTAGTAAAACATTCTTGACACTGTAACGTTTAAAACTAAAAAAAAATCACTCTTCTACACACAAAAATTGACCAAGTTATGACGTTTTGAAAATCAAGATTTTGAAAGATTTCGCATACGGTCCTTAAGCGATCGCTCGATGACGTCATGAAATAATGTCAAAATCTTGATTTTTCAAAACGTCATAACTCGGTCAATTTTTGTGGTAGAAGAGTGATTTTTTTTTAGTTTTAAACGTTACAGTGTCAAGAATGTTTTACTAAATATGATTGATAGGACTGGGGGGCTGTATAAAAATTCAAATTTCGTAACTCTTTCAAAATTTGATTTTTTGAAAAACATTGAATAGACCCAAAATTCCTTTCGTAATTTGGAGATTTTTTCCTAAATAAACTATATGCTTATCTCTAACGGTTTAGAAATTAGCTATTGGTCCACGATTGGAGTGGACACCCTGTATATTTAAAGACAAATTATAGGAGTTGTAATGGAACTTGTTATGCAGTCATCTTTACCTGGCGAGACCTTGATTTCTTTTCTTAAGGAAAACATGCAAAGAGCGGCATTAAACTTTCTTAAATATAACAATTTTATAGAATTTTATATGGTAAATAGGCAGATGAAGATAAGTTCGTAGGAAGCTAAAACTTCACAGATATGGTTACACCTATAGGTGGCAACTTTTCTGCATACAGGCTAATTAATTGCGATAAACTTTTTTTTTTCGAGCGTTTTCACTCACCCTAATATATATATATATATATATATATATATATATATATATTATATATATATATCAGTAGCGAGGCGTGACTTCAAGCATCAGTCATCGCTAACTTTCAGGTCCCTAAAGAAATATATCAGACCATATGTTTCGCTCAGGGGTGTTTGTGATAAGAAATTTCTGAAAATTTTGGGCTGCCGTTTCCGAAATTTAATTTCTCAGTTTTCGAAAATTTTGAACTGTCGTTTCCGATATCCATTATTTGGTTCTTTTTTTCATTGCTGAAGGATAACAATATTGCAATGTGTTTAAAAAAATTATATATTGCTACAGATTTTTACGAATGTGTGTGTGAGGGAGAGGGAGTGGTAAGCTCCTCATACTTTCAGAACATTTCATCAAGTCTTCAAAAAATTTTACTTACCTTGTAAAAATCTTGGTTCACAGATGCTTCTTTTTCAATTTGAAAAGTTCAAGCTTGCTGAAATGCAAAGCTCGAACGGCAACGAGCACTACTTTTTATGAAAAACATTTATAATTGAAACTAAAAAGAGAGTGGGTCATTCCATTTTAAATCAACAAATGGGGTGCGCATCACCATTGTTGATTTTGATGAAAATTTGCATGTGTATTCCTTTTACTTCCCAGAGCTCAAAATAGTGTTCATTTTATTTTTAAAAAATTTACCCTTTGATATATAGGCCATTTTTGTTGTTGGCAACAGCGAAAATCGGGCGTTTTGATGCTTTGTCTTATGAACTATAACTTTTTTTCTATCAAAGATTTTGAGCTCAAATATAGCTCATTGGAAAGCTAAGAAAAAGATCTTTTTATATATGCTATCAATAAATTTCAGATTTAAAAAAAATATTTATTTTTTCAAGGTCAAAGTTCACGACGAAAATAACATTTTTTACTACTTTCGAGCATTAAAAAACCCATGAAGGGTTCAAAGTAACAAGCCGATTTTTTCATCATATATTCATAGTCATGGTTACTTACTGTATAAAAAAAATTGGCTTGTTACTCTACCCCCTTTATGAGATATGCCCCCCCAAAGTTGTAAATTTTTTAAAAAATCCAATTTTCAACGCTAAAAAAATGCATGTGGGGGGCAAGATAAAAATTTTTTTATATGTGGTTTGTTAAGTACTTTTTACCAGCTTTCTAATGAAATAAAAGTTGCTTTGTTATTCAAAGGCGTTTGGCAGATATAAGGGACTGAACTTTCATAAAATTGCACAAAAACAACACGATTATTTTCATTTTTTTAAATCTTTTTTTTATTTAAATGTAATTATATACCTTATTCTTTGCTTTAAATGCTAAAAAAAGACTAAGAAGAGCAATGAAGAAACATATTTAAAGTTTAATAAGATAATTTAATATTTTTAACACCTAGGAATATAGAATACCACTAAACTTGTCTGAATTTTAAACATCTGATTGCTACCTACAACAGGACTGAGCATTTTTCAACTTGTCCAGGTTTGTTCATACCATGTGGTCATCCTTGTTCTGGCTTGCTCTCACATGTGTATATTAGTTGTCTTTCAAATTCTGAAAGAAGTAGGTTGTTGAGCTAGTGTTTCTGCTGTAAAATCTTGTGAAGCTGATGTGATTTCTTTTAATTTCAAGTTCATTCATATTCACAGAATGTTTTGTTAAAGGTAAAAGAAGAAATTCTTTAGAATCCTTTAATATAAATTTAAATTTGTCTTTCTACATGTAAACAGTAAATAAGTTATGGATAACCCTAAATGCTCCATAGGAGTTTTTGAGAATGATGATTGTAATATTTTAAGTTACAGTAGGCAGTCTACTGTAAATAGTATTTCTGAGTACAGTAATAATGATAAAACTTGTACCTACCATGCAAAAAAATTTCTTGCCAAATTTTGCCACCTTTATGGAACTTCTTGCTGGTAGGTACAAACAGTTTCAATAGTTTTACACCTAGTTCTCAGGTGCAGTAAAGTTTTATCATTATCACTGTACTCAGAAATACTATTTACAGTAGACTGCCTACTGTAACTTAATATATTACAATCATCATTCTCAAAAACTCCTATGGAGCATTTAGGGTTATCCATAACTTATTCACTGTTTACATGTAGAAAGACAAATTTAAATTTATATTTAAGGATTCTAAAGAATTTCTTTTTTTAGCTTTAACAAAACATTCTGTGAATATGAATGAACTTGAAAAGAAAAGAAATCACATCAGCTTCACAAGAATTTACAGCAGAAACACTAGCTCAACAACCTACTTCTTTCAGAATTTGAAAGACAACTAAGATACACATGTGAGAGCAAGACAGAACAAGGATGACCACATGGTATGAACAAACCTGGGCAAGTTGAAAAATGCTCAGTCCTGTTGTAGGTAGCAATCAGATGTTTAAAAATCAGACAAGTTTAGTGGTATTCTAAATTCCTAGGTGTTAAAAATATTAAATTATCTTATTAAACTTTAAATATGTTTCTTCATTGCTCTTCTTAGTCTTTTTTAGCATTTAAAGCAAAGAATAAGGTATATAATTACATTTAAATAAAAAAAAGATTTAAAAAATGAAAATAATCGTGTTGTTTTTGTGCAATTTTTTGAAAGTTCAGTCCCTTATATCTGCCAAACGCCTTTGAATAACAAAGCAACTTTTGTTTCATTAGAAAGCTGGTAAAAAGTACTTAACATAGCACATATACAAATTTTTTTATCTTGCCCCCCACATGCATTTTTTTAGCGTTGAAAATTGGATTTTTTAAAAAATTTACAACTTTGGGGGGGCATATCTCATAAAGGGGGTAGAGTAACAAGCCAATTTTTTTTATACAGTAAGTAACCATGACTATGAATATATGATGAAAAAATCGGCTTGTTACTTTGAACCCTTCATGGGTTTTTTAATGCTCGAAAGTAGTAAAAAATGTTATTTTCGTCGTGAACTTTGACCTTGAAAAAATAAATATTTTTTTAAAATCTGAAATTTATTGATAGCATATATAAAAAGATCTTTTTCTTAGCTTTCCAATGAGCTATAGTTGAGCTCAAAATCTTTGATAGAAAAAAAGTTATAGTTCATAAGACAAAGCATCAAAACGCCCGATTTTCGCTGTTGCCAACAACAAAAATGGCCTATATATCAAAGGGTAAATTTTTTAAAAATAAAATGAACACTATTTTGAGCTCTGGGAAGTAAAAGGAATACACATGCAAATTTTCATCAAAATCAAAAATGGTGATGCAACAACTTTTTTGAAAATTTGTTGATTTAAAATGGAATGACCCGAGAGTAAAAAAACCAAACCACGCACACATATATTCGTTTTTGAAAGTTCGATAAAGTTCCAAAACACAAAAGGTAACAGTATTTTCCCCCATGCAAAACTACTGTAGTTGCAAACAATATTGTTTTCGACCCGTCGGGCTCATATTGGCGCCATCGTAAGATAACCGCAACCCCTTTTTTTTTTTAAAAATGTGACGCACCGAATTGAAAAAAAAAAGAATGAACGAAACAGGAGAAAAAAATCTCTACCCCTCCCCATCCGACCCCCACGATCCGCCAAAACTGAGAGTTGCCAGTAAAAACAAAATGCTTTGCACATAAAATTTCCGCGGATCATCGCCGATGACTTGTTTTACATCTAAGGGAAGCTGTGAAAGTATCTGATTGGCTGAAATGGCTGACAAGCGAAAAAAGTTGCGCGCGCACACACAAAACCGATGCGGTATCTGTAGCGATGAGTGAAGGTCACGCCTAATCGTTTACTCAACAGATGGCACCACTAAAATAAAATTATTTGGAATACTAAATGATCCGAAAAAATAATCTGAAAATAAAATTTTAAAAACTTTAATTCTTTCAGTGCAAAACGGGGTTTGCCTTCAGGTCATCGGCGAATCGTTCGATGACTTGAGGCCTCGCTACTGATATATATATATATAGAGAGAGAGAGAGAGAGAGATTTTTTTTTTTTCAATTTAGTAGACATTGCAACTAGTGGTTGAAGAAAAATGAATCTTTTTTATCGCATAATTTCAATGGTTTGTTGCTGAAATGTAATAATGTACATCGAAAGAAGGAAAAAAAAAAAAAACGTTGAACATGAAACAATAATCATTAAAAGACATAAAAAAAACGGCGAAAGTTAATTAGAGATCTTTCAGAAGCATCGAAAGCAAAGGATCGATAATTGAAATGTATTCCAATGGAATATTAAATGGAATGTATTCCTCCATATGATGCTTGAAGAGAAACTAATCGCTAAGCGGGTTCTAATTAAAGAATCTCAGTAAAGCACAAAAGGAGAGAAAAGTAAAATACTTTTATTTCTAAATACAACAGAGTGAATTTCTACAGATTCACACATTTTGATTCTGTGTTGGCACTTGGTTCACACGAGGTATCACCAAAAAAGGAAAACGGTGAACAATCCCCGGAGAGGTGAAGCTTTCGGTGACGAAAGAATCGATGAAAATCACACACTAAGAAAGATTCGCAGTCGAGAGATCTTTAACAGAACGGGCAAGGAGATATAATTCATGTTATTGTCAGCATTAAGTGCATATTGCAGAAAAGTCTCTATTTGTCCACACTGCTTGACATTCAACGAAATGAACAACAAACGAACCAAATGACACATTATCTCTAACGAGACCCTAAAATAAACGAGTCTTTCAGAATCAAAACCAGTGAAGTATATTTCTCAAAAGCCGTAGATGAGTAGGCTGAACTATAGACCTTGACTCATAACTCTTACTTTACATTCACTTTTTTATACTCACTTAGAGGGTTTTTGATCTATTACCTTTGAGACATCGGTAATGGAGCTTTTGTTTGACATATTTTTAAATGAAATTCATTTTTCGTAAGAAAAAAACTCAACTGGTTTTGATTCTGGACGACTCAAATGATAACTACAGTATAACATCTTTAATTTGGAATCGTCTGGACTACAGCAATTCTGAATTATGGCAAATTCTAAATTGTAGAATTTAATGAAAAATCGCTATTACGAAACTAAATGTGAAATAAGTAATGTTTCATCAAAATAATAATAATAATAATAATAGCGTATTTTAATGCGAAATTTAAGTTTTAAAAACTGATTTTAACGCGTATTTAAAACAAATTAAAGTTTTGAATAGTAGCGTCATCTGTCGTTATCTCCGGAAAACAATAATAACAAGGATAAATTTAACCTATGAGGCTAACAAATCAATTATTATAGCAATACAAAGTATACACCTCACAAATGAGAAATATTAAATAATCAATGATAGTGTTGGTTAATTTTCGAACGATTTTCAAATATTTCCTCGGAGTTTATTTGTGGCGCCATCTATTGACAGAGAAAATAATATAAAGGTTTTTTTAAGGTGAAAAAAATGCCTGAATTATAGATTTTCCGAACAACAGAAGTCCGAATTCCGATGTTATACTGTTTTTATGTAGGGTTGTATGTATGGTTCATTGAAAAAGGAAATTATCTCCATATGATTTATTTTACTAGGCCTTATTGTATAAAGCCTTTTGCAAATGTTTCTTTGGGGGGGGGGGGAATGTTCATATATTATTTGTCATTAGATGGTGAAGCAGTGGGGTACCCAGAAATTAAATTTGGGAGTGCATATCGTCTTCCCAAAAAAAGGAGCTCTTTCTAGAATTTTTAGCTTTTGAACTTTTTAAATGAAATTTATTTTTTGTTAAGAAATAAACTCAACTGGTTTTGATTCTGGAAGACTGATGATAACTACCCAATTTCTCACATTCGGTTACTTCTGTTGAAAGATTTGTTCAACAGAAACTAGAGTAGTCGGCACCTCCGCTCCAGCCCCATTCGCAAGGATTCTCGACCAACACTCGTCGTCGTACATCGACTCTCGACATCCCGGTGAGATTCGGTCGGCCGTCACACGCCGTTAACCTCCTTCCCGACGTACCTGGCCAGCCCCGCGGTGACCAGCCGCTCGGCCACGTCTACGTCGACCGGGGTAGTGGTGTCCATCAGCCGCACCGACTGCACCGCCCCGCCGCCCAGTGCCGCTCCTTCCCCGTTCCGCAGCTTCGGCACCGCCTCCACCGGCCGCGCCATCACCACTTTCCACTGCCCCAGGTGCACCAGCTTCTCGAACTCCCGGGCGGCCTCCTCGGTCCACTCCGCCCCGGGCGGCGCCACCCCGTGCAGTCGGCACTCGATGGCCTGGAAGGGGATGGAGAGGAAGTCCGGCTTCAGGACGGCCACCGCGTCCGCGCCCAGGACGCCGCAGTCGCCAAAGTCCAGGTAGAAGACCGAGACGCGCTTCTCGGACCGGTCCTTTTCATGGTCCACCTTGATGACCTGCGCACGGTACCTGGAAGGGAAACTCGTACAGTAAACTTTCGACGAACACAATTCACTGATTTTTTTCGAAAAAGCACAGGGTGGCCCGACCTTTGGCGGGCCTTCCAGCCCCGAAAAAGCCCACCCGGGTTTTTGCAGGCGGACCCACTTGAAAAAGCCACTTATGTCGGTAAAGTGGGTCTTTTCAAATTTATTTCACACTGAAAGCATTTATTTCTGCAACAAACTAAATGTTACGAATGTTTTGACAAATGTTTTGCTATCTTGCTCACTCCTAGCACTATTTTAACACTAAGGCATCTACAAAGAAATTTACACGTAAAAGGGAGTAGTGTGGGACCCATACCAGATTTTTATTTTTTAAATACTTAAAAGATAAAAAAAAACAATAATAATTTCAATACATAAATGAACCTCTGTATCAATTTGGAATATAATATAAATGTAAAGGTTCAATATTAGAATGATTTTTCCAAATTTGTCAAAATTTTTTAGGAAGTCACAGTGACCTCTCTTCAGGGCTCCCTGATTCTATGAATTGTAACAGTAGGTGTACAATGCTTGAACAGAGAATCATATGGAAATGATTCTTCGAAAAACCCTGGGTTTTTTAATCAAAAACCCAGGTGTAGGCTGGGCTTTTTCAAAAAAAAAACCATGGTTTTTTCAAACCCTGTACTCACCAGCTCTCGTCCCCTCCGTAGTAGGCGGCCACGATGTCGCCCGGGCTCACGGAGTGCAGCCGCAGGCTGCGCCGGTTCCTCTCGTCCCCGTAGAAGTCGGTCATTTCGGTCGCCAGCTTGTCCAGCTGCACCGACTTGGAGCCGCTCACCTGCACCCAGAAGCAGCCGGGGCTGTCCACCGCCGACACGAACACCTCCACGAAGCCGTCCGCACCGCTCGGCACCAGGCGCTCGCACGGCAGCACCTTGCTCCGCTGCAGAAGAGACTCCGTTATAGACCTTGCACACCATTTCGCTGGACGTGCGACATTTAAAACTACACTAGCTGCGTAGCCCGGCGTTGCACGGGCTGTAATGTAGTGAAGGCAGTTTGAGAAAACTACTCGCCACCAAGGCGGCTCGCCTTTAAAGAAATGAGGAAAGTTTAAACAGTTTACTCGCCGTCAAGGCGGCTCGCCTTTACAGTAGCGAGGAAAGTTTCAATTCACTACTCGCCGCCAAGGCGGCTCGCCTTTAAAGTACCAAGGAAAAGTTTAATAAACTACTCCCCGCTAAAGCGGCTCGCTAAAAAGCTTTCCTGCATCAAAGAATCAATCGAATTATTTGCACATACTTCCTCAAAAATAAAGACGATGTCAAGTAGCGCATACTTAGCACTCTCCCTAAATAACAAATAAAATTAATTTCCAAAAACAATTATTTCCAAACCGCTTTCTTCCTGTAAAATTAATTGCAAAATGTTAAACGAAAAAGTTCTTTTAATATTTGGATCGCAGCCAGAAAAAGTCCATTCTAAAAACAGCAATTGCAATTTTATTTAAAAACACATTTTCAAAATGGTACCAGAGAAAAAATATGTCATTAATAATTAGAATAAAAACAATTGTTAGAATTTTGTTATAACACGTATTCAAAATGACAATGTAAAAAAATAACACTCTTTCATTTTAAAAAGTTCAAATTAATTAACGTTTTAATTTAGGGCCGAATTCAAGTGAAACACCATTGCAATCGCTTCGAGGCGTTTGCATATTGCAACCGCTACTGTAAATCGAATTCAAGTGAATTCGTTTCACTTGAATCCAAATTTTGGAATTTGCGATTGCATTGGTGAGTTGCGATCGTCCGTGTTTCACTTGAATCCCTAAATCGCAACGGAAAGAAATAAATATCTTGGAGCTTTAAATAGTTCAATAATTTAATTAACGTTTTAATTCAAAATGGCAACGGTAAGAAAAAATGTCTTGGAAGTTTAATCATTTATTAGGCTTAATCGCTTTAAATTTGACTACTTATTAATTGATATCTTCGCTAATTAAAATCGTATAATTATATAGATTGAAACTAATGAAGCCTGAAAAATTACCTATCTATCGGTACCTGGTTCGACTTTCAGTTCATTGGCGTTCAGGAGAAAGAAGCGTGACATAGAAAGATAGCTAGAAAGATACTCAGTTTTTAATATAAGTAGATTATGCAACAACACATAAATTCCCTATTTTAGGAAATTATATATGTTTTCAAATAACTTATGTGCAATAAAAATAATTTTTTATGCAGCATAACATCGTAAATTCAGACATTTTTTTCACCGTTCAAAAATTTTTTCCAATTTTTTTCTTCGTCTCTCAATAGATGGCGCCACAAGTTAACGCCAAGAAATATGGATAATTCGTTTGAAATGTTTTAAACTATGATTGATTCGTAGTATTTCTCATTTATATTTTAGGTGTATACTTTATAAAGCCATAATAATTGATTTATTGATCCTATGTCCCTGGGGTCCCAAAACCGATAAACCGTTCAAACGGTAGGTGCGGGGGACCTCAGGGTGTAAAATGCCAAATTTATTAATCTTTCAAGAAAAATTTATCTTTGTTATTGTTTCCCAACAAAGTTTCAAAAATTATTCTTTATGTAAATATTTTCTTGAAAATAAATCATTAAAATAAACTTTAAGAATTACTGGTAGAGGGCACTTTAGACTTTGGAGCTAAAAAACAACAACTTTATGTAAGAAAAGCAGTCAAAAACTTTGTACAATTAATGAAGTTAAAAATGCAAGACAACGTGTCCAAAAATACAAATAAAATGTTTAAAAAGAGTTAGTTCTCTTTTTTAACTTCAACAACTTTTTACCAGTTGTTTCATATTTCATTAACTAATTTCAAAAGTTTAGCCTCAAGCTTAAAATTTTAGCCCAAAATCTCTAAATCGTTGAGAGTGATTAAGTAGTGTAATAATCCGACTAAATGTCATAACGTGTGATAGTTTCTGAAGGGGCCCTTTTATGTGAAAAAAATATTAAAGTCATCTGCGATAATAATAATGTGAAACTACACTTTTGTAAATTGTGAAAAAGAAAAAAAATCATAAATTTTGGGCTCAAAGGGAGGTTTAAATTTTGGGCTAAAAGCTGAAGTTAAAGTCTAAAATTTTTGAAATCAGTTAATGAAATACAAAAGAAGGGAAAAAAATAGTTGTTACCTTCAAAGCCTGAAGCGCCCTCTATCACAATTTAAAAACTTTATAATGAATTTTCCAGAATATATACGCATTGAGATTAATTTTAGAGAAAAGAAAACTGCAAAAGAATTGACCAATTTTTTGTCTTCTATAATCATTTAAAATTTCGGATTCTACACTAAATTCGGAAATCGTTCAAGACCCCTAGTTTAAAATTTAAAATCGCTTGTCCTGATCTGTAATATCTCCATTCAAAGTGTTGCCTAAAAGTTCCGAAACATTGGGTATACAAAATTGATAAAAATATGATTTCTGGTAGCCATTAGGGTGAGCCGAAAATTTTTTTTCCATGATGGGTATTGCGGAACAGGTGGCACCTTCGCCATTGGGGGAGCAAGTGCATGTAAAAAAATTTGAAATTTTTTGATCAATTTCTTGATCTGCCTCAAATGCGTTGAAATTTGGAGGAAATGCAGTATTTTCGAGATTTCTAGCTGATTATTATTTTTTATTTTTCCGACAACGGGTAGGGCAGAAAAGGTGTGATTGGGGACATAGAAATTCTATAAGAAATGTGAAGTCTGTGGTATATTTTCTTCCTTTTCCACAAATGCTTAGAAAGATTTGGCAATTTTCTTCTATGTTATGAATTAAATTATGTCAAAATGTTAAAATGCTGTTTTTGCCATACTTATCTAAAATAACTACATTGTTTGTCAATATTATGCATTTTTAGATGTTACGTGCTAAAAATTTTTTAAAATAATTTCTTAAAAATCTCAAAAAACTGCAGTTTTTGCAAACTTCAACGCAGTGGCGTAGGAAGGTGGGGGCGAGGGGGGCGGCCCGCCCCGGGTGCCAGCTTGAGAGGGGGTGACAAAAACTGCCCGTTCTCCCGCCGGCGATAAATTAAAAAAAAAAAAAAAAAAAAAAAAAAAAACGTTGCAACTTTGTCCAGAAATGCTCTATGTCATCTTTTTCTGCCGGAAATTAAGCAATGTAGAGGTTCAAACTGTGTGCCGTGGTCGTGATACCTTGGGGTGTCGCAGTAAGGGATGAAGGGTGCCACGAGGGACTCAAATCATCAAATATTTTCCAAAGGAATCTGCCGCTGTGATGGATACAATTGAAGCACTCTAAAAGTTAAATACTCGCTGTATCTCTATTTCTTTTTTCTTATCTACGTTTTTTTTTTTTTTTTTTTTTTTTTTTTCACAATTAGAGATATATACGTTTGTGTGTGTGGAGTGTGGGTGTGTATGTATCAGGGATGCCCTTGCCCCAAGGGTAATGGCGCACCCCCTCAATTTCTTCAAAACATTCCTCAGAACGAGAACATCGAAAATGTGGTCGAAAACAATCTCAAATCTCCCCCCCCCCCCAAAAAAAAAGTTTCAATGACTCAGTCTGCATATATACAGGGGTGCTCTGTCCTGGCATTAAGTGCGAATTTAGCTAAAACCGTTTTTTTTTTTTACTCCCAAAAGTTGAGCGTTCAGTATTGAGGTGATAAATATCTGATCAAATTACCCATGTTATAAATATTCCAATATATTTTGATTAAGAAAATTGCCTAAACTTTTATATCCAGATCAAAGTTATTGATGTGCAAATTATCTGAGAAAAATTACCTGCACTGTATAGTACATTGCAAACTTCATTTTTACTTTACGTGCCTATTACTGTTGAATAACATCTATTTCATACTTTTATTTTACTTATTTTTTACTTTGTTGCAGCCGTTTTTTTTAAATACTTTACTTGATGTCACAAGCAAGAAAGCTTTTTTCTAATTCCAGAAAACCTAGCTCATGTCGTTTGAAATAAATTCATGGATAGTGCTAGAAAGAGGCGCTAAAAGAGGCCCAGATGAATGCTCTGTATAGTCTGAATACCATCATACAGCTTCAGTGAGCTTCCTGCCTCGAAGCTGTAATCCCATTAAGCGTGGCGACAGGCCACCAATGGCGCGAAAAAGATAAAGGGTCCAAAGAGCCCCCAATCAGTCTCCCCCATGCTGCTCAAATGTTGTCCAGACCGACTAATGTCCCTTCATCCATCATAGGATCCGGTGTCCACATTCGGCCTATGCGAATGTAGCTTCGGGCGACCGCGCCAATGGCATCATGTGTGGGCGCGAATCGTCTTGTTGTCCCCCCCCCCCCAAAAAAAATAAATAAATAAATTAGTGATCGTTTGTTGCTACGTGTTGCCTCATCTGCAAACAGTAGTTTTGACGTTTTTTAAAACATTCCGCCTGCTTTGCGGAAGGGGGGAGGGTGTATTGCTAGGAATTGAATCTCTTATTTGATGTTTTAACATTAATACGTTTGTTTTTAATTGACATTTGGTATTTAAAAAACTCCATAAAAAAACTGTCAGACATGCACCCAGTAGATTGTTCGTAATTTTCATTGCACAAATATTTTTTCATGACGTGGAGTGAGGGTGGGGGGGTGCTTAACTTGGTATTTTATGGGTGTTCTAAGAAAGGAATATAGTACATAGTTTGATACAAAAGACAAACTTCGAAATCTGGACCTTATGTCTGCTGTTTACAAACCGGGACCCTTTCTATCAGTGGACCTTATGTCCTCCTAATCTTATGTGCTTTGGACCTGTGGTTGCCGGACCTTCTGTCCCTCTGATCTTCTGTCCTTTGGACCTTTTGGATGTGGATCTTCTGTACGTGGACTTTTTGGTTTTGGACCTTATGTCCGGAACTCCCAAGAAAGATTCTGTACAAGTGCGTCTCGCCTTGCCTGCCTTTTTGCACAGATAATTGCGCCCTTGCAACCTTTTCCTCTCGAGGAAATGCACCGTTTGCTTTTTCAGAAATAAAAAGGTTTGCTTTTTCATTGCCTTTTTCAATATAAAATAAATAAACATAAAAATAGTAATAAAAAAGTCAGTTAATAACTAAACAAGCTACATGACGATAATTGAACCTCTTGTTTGAAGTGGATGGCAGTTAGCATTTAAAAAAACTTTTGAACAGTTGGTCATAATTTTCACTTCGCAGATATTTTTGTTAAGGGGGGCTTAACTTGGTATTTTATGAGTATTCAAAGAAAGATCCTTTTCTAAGAGATTAATGCGCACTTGTAGCCCTCTTTTTGAAGCAAAAACACCCTTTGCTTTTTCAAAAAACACGAAAGCTTCCGCATTGTTTTTTCAAAACTAAATAAATAAATAATAATAATAATAATAAATAAATCAACAAATAAATAAAAGAGCCACAACACGAAAAAAATAATATCTCACTTGAAGTTGTAACATTATTACGTTTGCCTTTAATGGATGTTTAGTATTTAATTTTTTTTTTTTTTTTTTTTTAAAGACTGTCAGACGTGCAAAAAGAAGATTGGTCACAATTTTCATTAGACAGACATTTATTCTTGAGGAGGGAGGGGGGGGGGCGCTTAGCTTGATATTTTAGAAGTGTTCTAAGAAAGATCCTGTATAAGAGAAGAGCGTCCGGCCTTAAAAAATTGTATCCTCACTCATTGTACATCAAGCCACCATCCAGGAGAAGGGCCGTGCTCTCTAAGGTTTGTTGTGTTCTGTTTTTTTTTTTTTTCTATAAAGAGGGTTGTTTAAGTCAAGAGGCTCTTTGAAAAATGAAACTGATTTCGGGAGACAAGAGCCATTTGTAGAAACGAGAAACCGAATGAATAGTCTCCCATCGCAACTCATGGTAGCAAGAAGATATAATTTTAATTAAAGATGTGGAATTTAAATTATTTTCCCCCCATTTTTTTAAGAACTGCAGTTGTTATGCCAAAATATGCCAACGTTTAATTTTTATGGTACATTTTTGCTGAAAAATTGATGGGCTATGGGCAGACCAAGTGGAGATTTTTTTTTCTCTCTTTTTCTTTTTGTCTAACAGTCGGGAAAAGGAAGAATGGTAACGGTAATCAGTCTCGGCTGGACAGTACAAGTCAACAAGTCGTCAACTGAATGCCACACATGTTGAAGCTATCACCTTAGGGTAACAAGGCGGTCCCTTTCGGCAACTTCCTAGGACATTTGAGTCTCGCTCTTTCGGAAATCGCCCCCTTGTTGAGACTGTGCTAAAGAGATTTTCCGAATTTGTAGTAAGAAGATGGATGAATAGTAATTAAAACCTTAGAGTGTTTCAATACAATAAAACTTTGGTTCTTAACGATGGTCGTGCAAAGCTAGCCTGAAGCTTTTCCCAAGAAAAGAGATATGGGGTTGAAGAATTTTTTTCCACCAATCATGGAAGGGGGTGGGGGTGGGGGGTATTATCCTCAAAACAACAGGAAATAAATACTTGGCGTAAAGTAAACCAATTCAGTGCGAATTTTGAGTTCTGTGAGTGCCCAAGTTTCTGCTGTTTTGCCTTTCTACTATACGTTTGGATTACCTCAAGAACTAAAATTGGAGAAAAACTGAAAAATATCTCAGGTAAGTTTTATTTCAACATATTAGAGAAAACAGGGATGATGGTATTTCGTACAATTTACAAAATAAATAAAGAAAAAAAAATATTGTTATTAATAATAATAGCTAAGTAAATCAGTAAAAAAAATGCTTTTGGAGTTTTCCAGCACTTTAAAAAAAAAAAAAAGGCACCATTTAGTGTGTACTAAAATAAAAACCAGGCGAGTTATACATTCTCCGTATTGTGTATATTTAACATTGATTTAATTTCAATAATATTTAATTTTGTTTTAGAAATTCTTTTTCTGCTTATAGTTTTAAGGTTTTCTAATTTTTCATTTTAAAAAAGCTATTTTTGAAGTTTTTTTTTTTTTTTTTTTTTGCGTCACATTAAATTGGATTACAACACATATCAAACGCTCGCCGTAGTTCATTTATGGCAGCTAAATAATTTATTAAAAAAAATAGCGAATTTACTCCAATGTTTATTATTATGTAAGAGTATTAAAAGTTATTTTTCAGCGATATCGTAAATTTTACGGTTTCTATCATCCTTGTTCAGTATGTAATTAAAGTTCTATATAGCAAACTACTGATTACCAGCGGATTTTTGAAACTTCTGCTTTATTTTTTTACTGTGATTTTGAATGTGTTATAGTTCATTTTTGGCGACTAAAAATATTTTTGACACTCAATGCCTTCTTTTTGAGCTATAATTTAAATGTATATGTGAGTGTTATTGAATTTCTTTAGTTCTTGTTTACAATAGTATGGTGTTTTGCCTACTTATTAGATTATCCGCGGTTATCGTACCACCCTATTCCGTGAATAATTGGGAGTTAACTGTATTTGTAATTAGACAGTAATTTTCTTAATGGTAGATATACCACAACCCTAGTGTAGGAAGCCCAAAAATTAAATCGACCTTTTCTCAGAAGTGGCGATTGAAAATGTTAGCGACAGATCTTAAAAACTCCTATTTTTTTTAATTTCCATTTATCTGATGTTAAATAATGTTTTGGAATGCTGTAATATGTGGGTATATTATTGTTCTAATAGTGTTAAAATTTTGTGGAACAATTTTGGGTTTGTCTCACAATCCAAATTGGGCAAAAATTTCGTAATTTCGATTGTCTGGAATGACTTAACAATTAATGCCAACAAAGACCTTTTGGTAGGATCTAATTACTGATTAGCGCATGGCCACCCACCAGGGTTGGGTTTTTGACGTCAAAAACCAGTTTTTGACATGACACGTCGAAAACCTGTCAAAAACGTCGAAAACGTCAAAAACCTGTCTAAAACTCAAATACAGTGGCTATTGAATTTTTTTATAAACATATAAGGTTTCTCATCCTGAAAAATATTAAATAAAATTTATGCATCTTATCAATCAAGTTTAATAAACATTAAATTAATAAATTTAATGAAAATTATTTCTCATTCTTTTAAACTAACTTGTTTTGCCGTGAAAAAAGTTAAATATTAAAACTCAAATCCAGCTTTTAAAGCAGTTTTGTTTAAATGTTTTTATAACTATCAATTAGTTATCTTATCAATCAAGTTTAATAAAAATTAAATTAATAAATTTAATTGAAAATTAATTCGCATTCTTTTAAATTAACTTGTTATGCCATGAAAAAGCTAAAAGTATTAAAAGTTAAATCCAGTTTTTAAAGTAGTTTTGTTTAAATGTTTTAATAACTATTAATTAGCTATTTTATCAATCTAAAAATCTTTACATCAAAGTGATTTTTATTTTGAGTAAAAGCAAAACGAAATTAATTAGTACTCAGTGTACAAATCTGCTAAATACTTTTGATCAAACTATTTTATTTATTTATTAAAAATTATTATTTCAAATTAAAATTTAAAAAAAATCACTTGTAAAAACTTATTAAGTATACCCAAGACACGCAGTACTTAATTAATGTACCCACTTCATTTTTAAAATAAAAAATCTGTTACAGTAATTCCTCGAAGCAATAAAGCCATATTCAAAAGCCATGTTTGATTTTTTAAAATGCTAGTTACCATTATTTACTCCTGAGCCCTTCAATTATGATTAGGATTGCTTATTACACTTTATTTTAATAACCTAAAACTCCAAAAGTTTACTTCAGTGTCTGAAATCAGAAATTTTCAGAGTCAGGTGAAAATGTATTTTGATTATCAATATCAAATTTAAACATGTTTTGGACAGAAATTTAGGTTTTTGACACTTATGTCAAAAACCATGTCAAAAAGTGGATTTTGACATGACGGTAAAAACCACGGTTAAAACTGGATAAAACCTCCGACTGTCAAAAACTTGCCAACCCTGCCACCCACACGAATTGTGAATTTCTTTCTCCCTCTCCCTTCATTTTTTCCACCACTCTCATATTAGAACATAATGAAGTAAAACATAATAGTTCTTCATTTCTTGTCATTCTGTTTACTCCTCCCTTTTTCTCTTTTTTTGAGCTTTGACCTTCCTGCACTAGGGGTGTTATACATTAATTATAATTATTCAGAAATTACTGTCATTCGATTAATATATAAAAATATATATTAAGACTTAGATAATTATAGAGTGTTATGTCTGTACCGAATTTTTTTATTTTTCAGCACGATAAATTGTTGCTAAAAACACCTTGACTTTATATTTCCTGTTCGAATACATAAGTTACAGCATTTTATTTATTTATTTGCTTATTATTTTATTTTTGATATCAATAACTTATCTCAAAATGTAAATGAATTTAAAAAAAAATATCTTCTTATTAAGTCCTTTTTCTTAATGCTACAGCGTATAAGTCATGCTTCAATACCTTTTCAGAAAGCTATTAATTGAGTTCTTTTTTAAAACAATTGAATTATCTAATAGGCACGCCTGTAAAATAAAAGAATTGTGCAACAAGCTTCAAAACTAATATATGTATCATTAGAATTTTTTCGATGGATTAGTAATTTTTTCGATACCATTCAATTTTTTCATTTCATGTCAAAAAAAAAAAAAAAAAAAAAATGATAATCTCAGATTTTAGGATACCATTTGAAATCTTACTTTTTGACATCTAACAAACTAATTCACACTTAAAAATAGATTCATAATTGATGAGTACCGTAAAATGGGGTGTATAGGAACAGCGGGGTCAATCGGAACAAAACTTCCCAACCGTACAAAGAAATTCTTCATAAATATACTATTGGGTATTTTTCGCCATGAATTTTTTTTTAAAAAGGTAAGATCATAGGAAGTAGGAAAAAAATACTTTTGACAATCTGGCAACGCTACTGGCTTCTAAAGAGGGCTGCACGTTGAATGCTAGAAAACATCACATTTTCATAGACTGCAAAACTTCATATGCAAGAACAAACCTTCTTATATTTAAAAACTATTAGTGGTATGTTTCAATTATACATGTATCT
This sequence comes from Uloborus plumipes, assembly GCA_038373865.1. Taxonomy (NCBI): domain Eukaryota; kingdom Metazoa; phylum Arthropoda; class Arachnida; order Araneae; family Uloboridae; genus Uloborus; species Uloborus plumipes. The sequence goes on along the minus strand of JAXGGA010003360.1, from coordinate 51,444 downwards.
GAACAACAGAATACCACATTAGAATTTACATTTTTTATAAATTGTGTCGTAAAAGTGAAGAATTCTGAAAAATGCCACGGGAAAAAAATTTGCGGGGTGAATCGGAACACTTAGTTCTGTTGTTCCAATTCAAACTTATTTGAAGGAAATTGTTTGAAAAATCAAGATTCTAACCCCAATTCTTCTAATCAAGACAGGGACAAGGATTTATTACTGTTTATCCCTTCTCGTGAGAAACTAGATCTTAGAATGACAAAAGTTACAGATTTCAAAAGATTTTTTCTCCAGGAGACTTTTTTTTACTTAAAATAAAAGGGAGAAAGTCACATAGACTTTATGTAGTAAACGTCCAGCACACAGACAGTGATGAATAAGCGAAAAAATCTTTCAGGACAATCCCCGAAACCCAGAAATTTCAAAAAACTAAAGAAAAGGCAGAGTTCATCCCAGGAGATGTTATGAAAAAACTTAAGCCAAGTCACAATTGCTAGTTTTAAGGACAAGTACATATTTGTGGACGACATGAGTGACTTCCATTCATGTTAAATCTTTGCATTTCAATTCAAAAACTTTTCTTAAAATTACTTTTCATTTTTCATAAGTTCAAAATTATTTTGAATTTTCACAAATTATAAACTTTTACTGGTACTGAAATTATACATTTATTTGACAGTAATTATCTGTTCTTATTCTCCCCCATCAATATTACTCATGTTTGTGAGACCTATTACAGATTAAATTGAAAAAAAATAAAAATTTTAACAAGTGTTCCGATTGACCCCTATCAGCGGGGTGATTCGGAACACCCATAATTTGCTATATATTTTAATAATAATTGCTCAAAATCTTTTGTCTTTGCTTGGAATATCAAAAGTAAAGCAAGACCGAAGTTTTTACCCAAAAAATCAAATTAAAAAAAAATCTTTTAACGGCTTTTTTTACAATCAAAGCTGAAAAGTGTTCCGATTAACCCCATTTTACGGTAATTAATTTTACGCATGCGTTAAAAAGTGCTTATGTTTATATTTGCGAGCAGTGCTTTAAAATGATCTCAAGTTCTATAAGAGACGCAGTTATGTAATAGGTAATTTGAAATAAAGTTTCATGCAGTTCAATTTGATATTTTACTTGAATACTTTTCGCAAAAAATGTTTTTCACAAAACTTTTACTGTTTTGAAAATTATAAATGTTTCAGATAATAACCATTTTTTTTTTTTTTTACATTTTGAAAAAAAAAAGTATAAAAATAATTATTTTTTTCATACTGTTTTTAATGTGTTTTAATAAATACATAAAAAATACTTTAGAGAGAGGCAATGTAGGGATCAGCAGTTGCATCAAATAGGGTAGCACATATTTTCACAATTTATGCTAAACTTGTCGAGAAAGTCACCGATTTTTTTTTTTGCAAATAAAACATTCTTTAATGTGTTTAAAAAATATATATATATCACGGATGTATTGGATTGAAATCACAAATCATGGTACGATTAGCAATCATTGCAAATAATTTGTTTTTTAGTTAAAAGACTCGAATAATGGAACTTAAAGAGATTCAAGCCCGTGCCCAGATTTTAGTAAAGGGAAGGGTTTTAATCAGGGCTTGATTACTGAATAGGCCAACTAGGCCGCGGCCTAGGGCCCCCACAACTTAGGGGCCCTCAAATGGCTAAGATTGTTGTAGTCAATGCCTAAATTCGTTTTATCCTATGCCTATAATTGGGAAAGCCTCAGTGCAGGGGACCCCAAAAAAAGTATTTGGACTAGGGCCCCGTGATATCTTAATCGGGCCCAGGTTTTAATGATTTTTTATCTTAACTCGTATCTTCAGGAAAATATATCATTGTTCCATACAACTCATTTCTGTTGAATAGCCACTATTTTTTTTTGCTTAATTTCTGATTTTGTCGTATTTGGCGAGGTGACGAATGCTTAGCGTGGTCCCTGAAAATATCGAAACAATCTGGGTGCTAAAAATGACATTAAGCAAAAAATGAAAAAAAATTCACATCTTGCTTTAAAACTTAGTCGAATTATTTTAAATTAAGTTTGTTAACCCATTTGCATCATAAGCGCACATATGCGCGCATTTTGCCTGGCCACTATCACCAGAGCGCGCATATATGCGCACATTGCACTTGGGCATTTTGGGCAAATTTTGTATTGCTATCAAAAGTAGGTTTTCATGTCAGGAAGAGATGTTCTTCATTTATTTATTTTTTGTGGAGAGGGGGGGGGGGTGGCATAACAGTAATATCTGATGACGACGTTCCTTAGATGAATTTCGCTATTCATTTTCGTAATTTTCTATGACTTTTGCAAATATTTTTTGTATCGTTACATAACTCCTGCGGCAAATACTTATCTTCACGTTTAAATATTTCAGTGACGTTTTTTAACACCAAATAAAGATTTATTTTTTCATTTATTACTTTGTAAGAAAAAAGGACATCACCGGTGCGCAATATTTTTTCAATTTTTGGACGGTCCTCAAGTCATAACTTTTTTAAGGGTCGGGGGGGGGGGCAAAAAACAAATAAGGAAACCATTTGAAAAGAAAAGAAGTGAAAGAAAAATAGTTCGAAAAGGAACTTTACCGGTCCGCGATTTGTTTCAAAAACTTTTGCAAGTCAAAAAAGGTTGAAGGTCGCTGCTCTACGATGATTTTAAAAACATGAAGAGTCTGAACTAAGCAAGATTTATTTGAGTACATAAAACCGATGAACCGAGTCATTGGCTGGTGCGGGGGGGGGGGGTCTCTGGGAGCAGCTGCGCCCCAAACTGAAATTTTTGAGAGGGGGTAAATTATTAATTTGCCGAATGAAGTACATTTTACCGAATGTGCAAGCATGTCGTACAAACTTAACATTTAATAAGAAAAAACATTAGGCCTCTTAAAAATAAATAAATAAAATAGAAATTAAAAGGAATAAATAATCTCAGTGTTGCAATTTTTTCTTTAAATTGAGGAATCGTCAGTAAAAAATGCCGAATAGGGACATTTTTGGGAGGTCACAGTGAAATCCCATTTGGACGCCCCGGTCTGGGGGTGTCACGTGTGATATGCAAGTCTCAGAGCAAAAGCAAGAGCACTCGCAGTAAATGTCGCGAAAAACTCGTAAAATCTTCACCCGAAAAGGAAAGGTGAAATGTCGTTGGCGAAACGAGACACAGGGAAAGCGAAAACAATTCCTCGGACAGGTTCGGATTTTTCTTCTTTTTGTTTCGATTTCACAAATTAACTTTTTCCGGAAAGGAAACCGAAACTCGGGCATGTCGTAAGAGGTTGAAAACATTTCCTTCTCTGCGCCCTCGAGATTGCGTTTAATCCCCTCGAAGAGGAAGGGAATGTGTTTGTAATCTTGCTCTTTTTAGCCGTGTGAAAAATATCCTCTGACTTCAAAAAGCAATATCTGATTAGAGAAAATAAAAAAAAAAGATGGAACCTCGTAAAAAGAAAACAAAATGGAATCATTTAATATCCTTGTTTTTAATTTATCGTCTGCCTTCAAAAATAAAAAAAAAATAAAATAGAAGCTCGTAAAAATAAAACATTAAAAAGAAATATTAAAGAAAAAATAAATTATTTAATAATCATGTTTTTTAATTTATCGTCTGCGTTCAAAAGTAGCAGTTGCTGAAAAACTAAAACTTTGCAAAAAGAAAATTAAATAGAGTTACATAACAATCATATTTTCTTATTTACCGTTTGCGTTCCAAAAGCAATATCTGTTAAAAAAAGAAAAAATAAAGCATCGTAAAAAGAAAAAAAAATATATAATTATTTAACAACCATGTTTTTTAATTTCTCGTCTTCCTTCAAAAAACAGCAGTTGTGGAAAAATTAAAACTTCGTAAAAAGAAAAGGAAATGCTCAAGAAATAGTCAATGATCTTACTTTTTAATTTTTCGTCTGCATTTAAAAAGCAATGTATGTTTATGGATCAAAATTAAAACCTTGTAAAGCTACAAAATTAAATTACCTAACTTCCATATTTTTGCTCTTATCGGCAGCTTTCAAAAAGGAAAACTGTTGAAAAAACGAAAAATTTCCTTATTTCTGTGCACTGTCCTTGTGCCTCTCTCCCTGTCTCCACATCTCTTAATCCTCTTAAATGTCTGAAGAGGAAAGGAATGTTTGCATTTATTTTGTTTTTCTATTGTTACACTACAGAAAGACAAAGCACCGCTTTGTAAACCCTGATTTTTATCTGACCGGGGAACCAAACGGTAACGTAATAATGAAAAAAAAAAAAAAAAACTTTCTGGGTAGCATTGTAAAACATACATTTGGACACATAAATGATTTGCCGTTAACGAGATACAAAGTCTTAAAGTCTGCCAAAATATTTCAAAAAAACTGCCAAATTGAGCGGGTTTCGGTGAGTCACGTTAGCGCAGTGAGTCGATAAGAGAAGTTTCAGTATGAGGATTAGATATTTTCCCAATGGTTTTCAGTTAAAAGATAGATTTCTTTTTTATAAGTTTTTGTGATTAAGTAAGTTTTGGAGAGTACAGGACCCGCCAAGATTTTCGTTTCTGTAACTTACTCTGACTTAATTAGAAATAAAGCAGTGAGTAACCGCCTCTTCGCAAGGGCTAAGGCAGAAACATGCAATACACCGCTAACTCGGCTATTTCGATCCATGGACAGCTGTTTCGAGCTTATTCTGCTCTCATCAGCATAGAATACGAAAGTCGTCGAGTTGGAGGCAAAAATCCTCTTATGTAGCAAAGAGAGCCAAAAAAACTGGCAGCTAACGTGAAATTAGAATACCAGCGAGCAACCGCACTTGGTACGGTGCAACTCGTAATTTTTTTATGCAGTCCATGGATCGAAACAGCCGAGTTGGCTGTGTATTGCATGTAAAGAAGAAATGTTTTTATATTTGACGTCCACGGGGAGGGGGGGGGGGGCATGGACGTCCATAGTGAGTCGTGTAACGCATCGCGCTTTGCCGATTAATATTGCTGCATGCAGATCCATTTCCAGTCAATTTTTTTATGTTTGGCGATTTTTTAAAAAATTTCGGCAGACTTCAAGACTTCCAATTTCGATAACGGGGACACGAGGGCCAGCAATTTATGCGCCGCAAAACATATTTTTCCACACTCTTTCGATTGCTGCTTGTTCTGTCGTTCGGTTTCCCGGTAGTTCTCCAACTCAAGGCCTCGAACAGCCGCAGATTTCTCTGAAGTTCGTCACAGCATCTTCATTAAAGATTCAACTCGAGTTCTACGGACACATAAAATTTTCCCCCAGGTCTGATAACATCTGACGTGTAATGGCGAAGTTGTAAGCGACTGGAGTTTTCGCTTTCGTTCTCTTGCAATTAACTCTCGCAGTTACTCGAAGAATCGCCTCTGGATTCGTTCTTTTGCGTCATCCAGAGATTTATCGAGTACCGGAATCCCCTCGAGTCCGACTCGGAATGTCAATGAGCGGATTCACTCTCGGCTGTCCTCCTTTGGCAGAAGGACGCCGACTGTTCAACTCGATCTCGCTCATCTGAATGACAAACCTTCAGCAGTGAGTAAAATATCGTCAGTAAAATCTATGAAAAAAGAAAAACTAAAACTACGTAGAATCATTTCTTAGACATATTTTTTAAAGTTATCATCTGTGTTCAAAGAACCAAATCTGTGATAAAAGAAAAATTAAAACCAAGTAGAATGAAAACAAAATACGAGAAAAAAATACCGTCTTCGTTCAAAAAGCAATATTTGCTTTAAAAAAATAAAAAATAAAAATAAAACTAGTAAAAACCAAAAATAAAATTTAACTCTTCGTTAACCGTATTTCTAAATTGATCGTCTTCGTTCAAAACGCAATACTTGCTAAAAAATAAAAATAAAAAGAGCAACAAGAAGTTCTGTCAAGAACTAAACGAGCCTACTTTCCCGTACATCGACATCGGCATTCTAGCATCTGATCATTATTCTCTTGATTATCTAAGACTAAAAATTATGTCAAACATACCTTTAAAAGCAAAATATACCTCTCTCATCAGATGAAATAGACACATAAAAAGTAAATAAATGAATAAATAAAGTTTTGTCGCACCTTTTAAAGAATGTAACTGTTACAGTTCTTCCGTAGAAAAATTCCTCAATTGTTTTCAAAAAAAAATTAAAAGTACAAAGTACATCAAAACACATTTTATCAAAGAAAGAAAAAAAAAAGAAAAAAAAAGAAAAAAAACTCGTCCGTTGATAAAATGTCTCGAATTTCACTTTTAATCCGTTGCCAGTTGTTAAATATAAATTAAGAATAAAATGCCCTAGTGAATGAAACATTTTTGTTACAAAAAAAATCGTCTGCCAAAAATAATAATAATAATAATAATAAATTCAATAAAACAAATGAATAAATAAACAAAAAATCGTCTGCACAGTCAGTCATTTTTTTCGGACTGTTTACTCAAAAGTTATTAGGGGTGACAGCTTGCTTGAGCGGTTCAATGTTGAATGAAAAATTGTTCAAATCGGAAATGTAAATACGGGAATGAAGTATCCTTGAAAAGTTCTTTCCAACAAAAAAAAGTTTGTTCAAATCGGACTGTTCATTAAAAAGTTAGTATCGCGGGACCGGTTATTTGAACGGCTCAAAGTTGAACCAAAAATTGTTCAAATCAAAAAATCAAATATGGGAATGAGCTGTACTCGCCGAGATCTTTCCAACAAAAAAAAGTTTGTCCAAATCGGAATGTTCATTCAAAAGTTATTAGGGGGGGGGGGGACAGACAGACAGACCGACCGACAGACACACAAATTCCCCATCTCAATACTCTACTTTCAAATTTTTAATTTTTCGATATTCATTTTACCTCTTTATTTTTTTAACTTGGCGATATTTTTTGGACTTGGCGATATTTTTTTTAACTTGGCGATATTTTTTGGACTTGGCGATATTTTTTCGATGCATTAAGCTACTTTTAATACTTTTTTCGTCTTTCTTTTATTTTTAACGGGAAAGTAGGCTAAAAACCAAAAACAAAATATAACTGTCCAATAACCGTATTTCTAAATTGATCGTCTACGTTCAAAAAGCAATAGCTTTATAAAAAGGGGAATATAAAAGTTAGTGAAAACAAAATGAGATTTTTTTCTTATCACCATATCTTTTAAATTTTCGTCTGCGTTCAAAAGGAAACATCTGTTAGAAAAAAAAAAAGTAGAACCTCGTAAAAAGAAAGTGAAATAGAATTCAGGCCCATCATTTAGGGGGGCAGGGCCTTTACGAAATCAATGTATTTACCTATAAGTGGGCGTGGCTTTTGATGTTTTCCGATGAAATCACATTGTGTTTGGACCCTTTGTCCCCCCCCCCCCCGGAAGAACTTGAAACGACGGCCGTGATAGAATTATTCAATAACCGTATCTTTTAATTTTTCGTCTGTGTTCAAAAAGCAATAGCAGTTTTTAAAAAAATAAATAAATAAATAAAACCTGGTAAAAAGAAAATGAATTATTTCTATTTGATAACCATATATTTTTAATTTATCGTCTGGGTTCAAAAAGAGCAACGAAATAGAATTACTTAACAAATACAAATGAAGTGACCTTCGAACGTTTTCACGTGTAAAGAAAAAATATATATTAAATACAAGTATATGAGCGTTATTCATATAAATGCGTTGAAAAATAATGTATTTTGTATTAGTATGTCAGAGTAAATTTTATGGGAGGGTGCGGATTTTTGGCTTTAGTGTCATTGCAAGGAGAAAAAGAAGCTGAGGGGAAGAAAAAGATAAATAATTAAATTATAGTTTAAAAAACTAAAAAAATAAGCTTTTAGGGTTGATCAAACTAAAAAGAAAAATTGAATATCTGCGAAGTGAGCATGCACTTATAATACATCAACAGGTAATATAGTTTAGCCTTTAGAAATAAAAATAATACTTTTATATTTGCAAAGAACGTGAATTTTATCTTTTATTCTGAGTTACATACAAACAACTGAAACACTTATAATACATCAACATGCAATTGTGTAGTTTGCAGGGTGTAAAAAAATCAAATAAATCGGATTTTTTTGATTCAAAAAAAAAAAAATAGAAACTTCAGTTATTAAATAATTTTTATTTATGAACAACTTACCTTCAAGTTTTTAAAAACAAAAAAACACCATTGAAGTAAAGCTTCACCAGTAAGAAACCCAGAAAAAGTGTTAGGAGCCAATCTGAAAATAATCCTGTCTACTAGCTAGGATAAAAATCAAATGGGGCAGGAAGCTTAACTCAATCCTCACTTGATTCAGGCCCCCCTCTTTATTTTGCTTTTGTTTTATGAAGCTGGAATATGTTCCCTTTCAGCCACTAATAAAGACTGCACCCCCCCCCCCCCCCAGTTGCTAATGCAAGGCATAGAAAATTCATCTTCTGTTTGGTTGTTTTTGTTTTTTCTTTTCACTGAAAGTATATCACACACATTCTATCATGTCCCTCCCCCCTCAATTCACTCTTTGCAACAACTGCCCTGCACCTCCATATATTTTCTTTATTTCACATATTAGACAACAAATAGCACTATTTGTGCATACATTGGACTGCAACCTTCCAGCATATAAAAAGTGATTTAAATCAATGATTTTTTTAAAAAAATCAATTGATTTAAATCACTGATTTAAATCAATTGATTTAAATCATTGACACCCTGATAGTTTGGTCTTTAGTATTAAAAAAGGGATTAAATACACAGTCCAGTCACATTAATGTGACCACCATATACTTTCGACGTCGACGTAAAATAACCAATCACAGAAGGGCATGATCATTGGCTTGCGGACCAAGGGTGGAATCATTTTCGAAATGGCTGAGATTTTGAGCTGTTCGCTTGCCGTTGTTTTAAAAGTGTACCGTGCATGGCAAAATGGGACAGTCCAAAATCAGCGATATGGAAAATGTGGTGCACCAGGAGCCATAGAAGACAGAGGCGAACGACGGCTGCGGCGATGAGTTGGGTTAATAGCCGGGCTACCATTGAGAAACTGATCCCCCGAATGAAAGAAAGGGGCTACCTACATCGCATCCCAAACTACTGTTTAGCAGACCATGCTGTGTTTGGTCTTCCGAAGCAGAAACCTGGTTCATGCACACTTAGGGCGCTTTTCCACTTACCGACACGGCAACGATAAATCGTAAGCGATTGTCGTCATCCGACATTGGAGCACGCAAAATACATTAAAATATGCTATGCGCTTTTCCATCTCCCGATTCCAGGACGATTGTGCCGTGTCCGATCGAATGCTGTCGTTTGTCGTCCCATTCGTGTCGGATAGCATCCGTCTCGCCTTTAAAATCGGGACGATATTCATCCATCTGTTTACTTTTTTCGAACGAAAGCAATGGCGTTTAAATTCGACATCTCTGCATTAATAAAATATAAGCTTCAATTTGCAGACGATTGATAAAAGATGTAGCAATAAAAGATTTGGATCATTTTATTTTATATTTTGTTTCATTAATTGTAGCGCAGACGATTTTTAATGCTTCAAAAAAGATTAAATTTTCATTCTGAACTTTCTTCGATGAGCAACACAGTAGTCATGGCATTCAAGTTTGACGTGTATGTTTCGTGTGAATTAATTGAGCAGTGACCGTGTCTATGGGATAAGCGAAATATTTTATACAAAAACAAAATTCACAGGGAAAAAGCCCGGGAAGAAGTTTTTAGATTTTTAGATGAGAAATATGACGGCGAAACTTCTACAGACAAGAAAGAAACAGGTAAAGTCAAAGAACATTGTTCGTAACTATAAAAATATATTATACACTTTAGATTAAACTACTTGTGTTAAATAACCTTGTCCAGATTTTAATTTTTTACTATTCTTTGTAAATTTAGTAAAAATATTTAAAATCACCTAAAATCTTTTCGCAATTTCTTGAATAGTGTATAAAACTCGCCTACAATGTAACTTTCTCTAAAAATATCGTGCACCCAATACCGTCTCTTAATTGGTTTTCTTTTTCTCATGAGGTAAATCAAATATAGTAGTCGTAATCTGTTAAATTGAGCAGCTATAATAATATACGTGCGAACACAGTGCTGTTTTGAAATGAAATGCGGTGGAAAATGACCCCTTCGGGGAAACGATATCGTTTGAGTGGAAAAGCAGTGCTATAGACGACACGATACAGTACTTATCGTTGCGGTATTACCGTCCGATATTCGTCGTTGTCGTGTCGTCAAGTGTAAAAGCGCCCTTATGCTGACTACCGTCCATCGACGAGGAACCTTGAAATTCGCACCCAGTACCACAGCTGGACGTCCATTGAGTGGCAACAGGTAGCATTTTCTGTTGGATCACGTTTCATGCTCCATCGGACAGATGGACGTTGGCGTATGGGGCGTGAAACCTCTGAAACCAAACATCCTGCAGCTTTGCCGGAACTGTCCGAGCTGGAGGCGGGAGCATTATGGTCTGGGGAATGTTTTCCTGGCATTCTCTGGGTTCACTCATCATTGTGGAAGGCACGATGAATCGATACAAGATCGCATCTGTCCTTGCGGACCATGCCTACCCCTACATGGGCATTGTTTTTCCTCAGCATGATGGCATCCATCAGCAGGACAATGCGAAGTGCCATGCAGTTGCCGGTGTACGCGCGTGACTCGAAGTGCACCAGGATGAGTTTACACTTCTCCCCTGGCCAGCAAACCCTTCGGACTCAGTCGCAGTCGAGAATGTGTGGGACCATCTCGATCGGGTTATTCACAACATAGATCCTCACCCGCTTAACCTATTTGCATCATAAGCGCACATATGCGCGCATTTTGCCCGGCCACTATCACCAGAGCGCACATGTATGCGCGCATTTTGCCTGGCCACTATGCGCACATTGCACTTGGGCATTTATCACCAGAGCGTATATTATACCCATGCGCATTTGGCTCTCAATCAATGCAGAGAGGTGATCGCGAATAGTTTCAGGGTAAAATAACATAGAAAAATTTAAAAAAAATGGATGGTTATATTTCCGACAGCAGTGAAGTGTTAAATAGATCTAGAAAACGTAGACGTTCTATGGTGATTTCTTCTGATAGTAGCGATAGTAATCAGAGTGAGAGTGATTTTGAGTGGGAGGAAAAAAAATGATAAATGTTTGGTGATAAGAACGAATTTTTCACTTTTCTGTGTGACGCAAATGGGTTAAATTAAAAGAGTAAAAATATCAACTGCTGTCACATTTGAGAGAATAAAATAATTTGAAGCTTGTTGATCACGTTTTAGAGCAATATTTTTAAAAATATCTTTTGTGGAACATTTGAAATATTTCCAAATGAATTTATGATTTCAATTTATTAAGTTTTTTCTTTCGTTCTACTAAAAACTTTCAGTAAAAGAAAATAAATAAAAAAATAAAATCTAATGCTAGTACAAACTGAAAGTTGTCCGCTTCCTAAATCTTTATCAAACCTTTTCTCATATCTTTAAATACCAAATATGTTAAAAATGAATGCATTAATAAATTTAAAAGCATATAAGAATGGAGAACTTGTAAAAGTTTGTTTTTAAAGTTTTTTATGAGGTGCGCTTATGAAAACTTTGACTACACAGGAGATTTTTGTTATCATAAAGAAGATTGAAACATACAGTTCTAAAAATATTTAGCATTTCTGAGTTTTAAAAGAGAATAATAATAAGAAAATAATTCAACTTCCTACTAAATTTGAAGCAAATTTTTGCAATTTTTAGTAAAGTGTTAAAGAATTCATATTATCTTTTGCACATTATAAAAGTGCTTTTACAACAAAAATTTAGCAGAATACATATTTATAGGTTGCGTCATGAATAAAATAAAGGCTTGAAAATAAGTTGAGTGAATTGGAAGATATCAATGGTATGCCTTATTGTTTAGTTTGTTTCAAATAATAATGACGATGATGATGATAACAATAATAATTAAGAGGAAAAAGAATACCATAAGGCAACCTGTTTTTCAACACCTGTCTTGTTTTTTTGTTTTTTTTTTCCCGCAGTATTATAAACTTATACAGACATTTCACTCTCAAAGTAGTGACATATATATATATATATATATATATATACCTTTCTCTCTCTCTCTATATATATATATATATATATATATATATATATATATATACCTTTCTCTCTCTCTCTATGTATATATATATATATATATATATATATATATATAGAAAGATAAATATGGTGCTCCGTTTCACCTTGCAAGACTTTGATTTTTACAACCGTTCGTCCAAGACGCATACTTACTGTGGCAAAAATGCTCAAAATAAGTTGCAGAGTTAAGATATTTTAAGTTTGAAGGGAAAACAAAATTACTTTAAAAAATAAATACGGACTAAAACTTTCATACAGACTCCAGGTCACCTAACTGATGTCTGAGGGAAAAAATTTCATTGAAAGGTAATTTTTACGCAAAAATTTGAAAGTTTGCGATTAAAACTCGAAGAAAGATTCGAGTTTATAGCTTTAAGGTCCTGTGCAGAAAATGAGATTGAAACATTTAGCCCTTCAGAAGAATGATAATCGGGCAATCTACTAAAGCCGTCACACTAACGTTCGTGGTTATATTTCCATCCATAAAGATGTTACTGACAGCTAGTGTAGACAGTGGTGTAAATCACAAAACGATGAGCTACAATCTCGCTAAATAATAGTCGTTCTAATGTCAAACTTTTTGAATTCGAATTTTTTTTATGCTCTTGATTTTCTTAAATATAAGTTATTAGGGAACCTAGGATCCGTATAAAAGTTACGTTTCGTATTTTTGACTAAATTTGTTTTTTCTCTTCAAATTTTCAATATCTTAAATCTGCACCTCTGTTTGAGCATTTTTGACATTGGAAGTATGCATCTAGGACGAACAATTGTGAAAATAAGGGTCATGAACAGTTAAAACGGAGCACCCTTTGTATATCAGCGCTGTTTATTTTTACCGAAGAATAAGATGCAATTGATTTTTTGATACATTTTTTCGAAGCAACCTATTCTTAACATTCCAGATACAGCACCATGAAGCGACAGCGTCCAAGTGGAGCTCAGCAAAGAAAAAGACAGATGAGCAAAATTTTAGAAGCTCAGTCACTGGCTGGGTCAATGCTGAAGTTTGTTAAACCTTCAGCATCAACAAAACCTAACGACGTGGGAGAATACATCCCAATATTATCAGAACCCGAGAGCAGAACGGAAGAACTCGAAGAACCTAATACAAGCAACAAAACAGATGAACTGTTTGGGCAGAAAATTTACTCGGAAGCTAAAGAGCAAGAGAAAAATAAAATATTTGAAGTTTGCCATAATTCGAATGAAAAAAACCTAGAAGACTGTGTTTCAGACGAAGAAGACGAGCCAATAATGTCACAATCAGGGAGCCGAATTAAAGATATCAAAGAATCTGACAGAAGTTACAAAATAGATAACCAAACTGGACAGGAATTTCATGCAGACTCAGAAGCACATGATCAAAATGAAATGGCTGGAGATCATCAAAATTCAAAAGAAAACACTTTGGAAGATATAACATCAGACGAGGATGAAAATGCATGTGAAGAAACTTGCAGTAACGTTTTATTTTCGGACATTTCTGACTGGCCTTTCCCTGTTCCTGACAACTTAAGAGTTGCAATAATTAAAAGAGGAAGCGAAATGCTTCAAAACAAAAATGGTCCATTTGCTTCAGTGAAGAGACAAGGGGAGAAGACAAAAGGTCCAAACCGACAATTGACTCCTGATTGGTTCTATATCAGTCAACCAAATGGCGAAAAAATTTTGAGAACGTGGATGATGTATTCTCTCAAAAATCACAAATTGTACTGTTTTTGTTGCAAACTCTTCAACACAGATGCAAATCCAAATAAATTCGTTACTGGTTTCAGCGCTTGGTGGAAACTTAATCCGAAAGTTAGCAGCCACGAAGACTCAAGACAGCATGAAGCTTGTTTTGAGAAATGGAAAACGTTAAGAGCAAGTCTCATCACCAACCGAACAATCGATTCTGTCTTTCAAAATGCTGTTGAAACAGAAAAGAAAAAGTGGAGAGACTTGTTAAAAAGATTGCTAGACGTAACGTTATTCTTAGCAAAGCAAAATCTTCCATTCCGCGGCCACAGAGAAAACATGTTGGCCGAAAACAAGGGCAACTTTTTACAGTTGGTTGAACTTTTGTCTGCGTATGATCCTGTATTAAAAGAGCATTTGCTGAGAATAGAACAGTTATCTCAATCCCAGACAGGCAAAACTTTAACCAGTTATTTGTCTCCAACCGCCCAAAATGAGTTCATCTCCCTCTTAGGCGGAATTGTAAAGTACAAAATTTTAGATGATATAAAAAAGGCCAAGTATTTCAGTATCATCTTTGACAGCACGCCAGACATATCCCACAATGACCAAATAAGTGAAATAATCCACTACGTGCACATCGAAAATAAAAAAGTGCAAGTAAAAGAATCATTTCTGGGATTCTTCCAACTCACAGGTAAAAAAGCTACCGACATAACTACCAATATTTTAAAAGTTCTTGAGCAAGATGCCCTAGATATTACAATGTGCAGAGGACAAGGCTATGATAATGCCTCGACAATGGCCGGAGTTCATTCAGGGGTTCAAGCAAGGATTCGAGAACTGAATCCAAAAGCGTTGTTTGTACCCTGCACAAACCACTCTCTGAATCTATGTGGAGTGCACTCTTTTGCCTCGGTTCCACCATGTATAACATTCTTCGGATCGCTTGAAAGTTTGTATTTGTTTTTCTCGGCTTCTACGAGCAGATGGGCTGTCCTTCTGAAAAACGTTGATGCTACAGTCAAACGTCTTTCCGACACAAGGTGGACCGCACACTACGAAGCTGTTAAGGTTGCATTCAATTTTTTCAAGGATGTTGTTAATGCGATTGAGGAATTATGCGACCCTTCACAGACTATTGAAACCAGAGGGGCAGCTCAAACTCTCCTGCCTGCAATATGTGACTTTTCGTTCTTGTGTTTTTTATGTTTGTGGAATAGTGTTTTAGCGGAAGTTAATGACGCTCAAAAATATTTGCAAATTCGAGGAATTAGCTTTGAGAAGTGTGTTGTGAAAATGAGAAGCTTAAAGCTTTTTCTAGTGAATAAAAGAGAGGATCTTGTAGAAGCAGCATTAACATTTGCAAAAAGTACTTGTGAAGACATGGAAATTCCATTGGTAAAACGAAGATTAATTAGGAAGAAGAAAATGATGCCTGGAGAGAAGGCTGCAGACGAACCGTTGACATTGGATCAAGAGCTGAAAAGATCAATGCTAGAGTGTATTGACAGGTTTCAGCTTGAAATTGATTCACGTTGTAGAGGAATGGAACAAATAGCACATAAGTTCGCAATTTTAGAGCCAAAAAACCTTATTCAGACTACTGAAACTGAACTTCCTTCATTAATAGAAAGTTTGACTGAAAGCTATGATGAGATATCTGCAAGTTCTGTTCTTGTGGAAATTCCGCGTCTGCGAAGGATTTTACAAGCTGCTGAAGTTAAAGAAGAAGACGCTCTTAACTGGTCTTCATTAAATTTCTTAGAGTTTGTTGTAAAATACGAACTTTCAGAATCTGTTCCAAACCTCACTTTAGCATTAAGATTTTTCTCAACGTTATGTGTTTCTGTTGCATCATGTGAAAGGAGTTTTTCGAAACTAAAATTGATAAAGAGTTATCTGAGATCAACCATGAGCCAATCACGCCTTTCTAACTTAGCAATTTTATCGATTGAAAATGATGTTGCTAAAGCCATTGTTTTTGATGATGCGATTTCTAAATTTGCGGAACAAAAAGTTAGAAAGATGAAATTTTAAGTTTCGTGCTAAAGGAAACTATCTAATTATGTTAGTAGCAATATAATTTTATTAAGGATAAGCACACTGACTGTTGAAAATGTACGCTCATTTATAATTTGATAGCAATTGTTAAAAAGTGGTAATTTAAAAAGTGATTTAAAAAGTTAATGATGTTAAGAAGTGTTGTCAAGACACAAGAAAATAAAACAAATAAATTCAAAACAAATGAAGCAAGATAACAAATAATATTAAGATAAATGTTATAAAATTATTTGATAGTGGATTTCAAATGTTTTTACTTTAACTAGAATGTGTGATGTCACAATTCTTTTGACCCCTAGTTTGTTACAAATTTAATTTAACTTAGTGTTATAATATTTATGGTCGGCCTCTAGTAGCGTAATTTTCTTTTAAACTTTAACTAAGAAAGTTATTTCAAAATGAGAATTACATGCACACACCATCTTGAACGAATTGTAATTTTAATGGCCCTCGGATCTTCCGCGTTTCCAGTTTTATCATACTGTTTTCTTTTCTCCCGAACTAAATAGAGAAAGCGACGGGCTACTGTATTTTGATGAATACAAACTCAATTGATGTAACAAGCGTCGTTTAATTTATTTTATAATAGTCAGTAAAACCAGTAGTATCATTTAACAGACTACATCAATTTACAACAAAATAACATTGTTTATGTCTACTGTATATATGTGTATGAATAACAAAGTGAAAGTATATGTAGCTTTTTTTAATTTTGTATGTTTTTTCGCTAACAACAACTAGTAGACAATGAGAGGTTTCTTTAAATAAAGTACATTTTCCTAATTTTGAGGTTTTGGCTGTCTTTACCTTAATTCCTAAATATTATATTTCAATATTCTTTAAAAATTCGTGTAATGTAATAAAGTTAATTATTATATACAAGTATATCATTTTATAAACATTGTAAATCATATAAATACTTTACATGATTTTCAATATTAATTATGAGTAATAATCAGCTTTGGGCCATCAGAGCTTGAAAACAGTGCGAAGCTTTTAATGTTGCAGATATAAAGCGAATTAATAGGTAAGTTATTTCTAGTCTAATGTAAGATCTGACTTGGCTATTAGGGCCCTTATGTAACAGGGACTTTGAAATTGTGACACAATAAGTTCTTTGCTGGAGAACAAACTTTGTAAATAATTGCGTTTTCGTCAAATTATATTATAATAATTATTTTTCTTTCTGCTACTTAGTAGATGTATAACAAATGCTTATTTTATTTCCCATTAAATTAGTTCATAAAATATCTTTGCAGGTATGTATTCATTTATAAAAACAAACGGAACAGAGGAGTTATCATGATACTTTACTTATTTAATAATAATAATAAAAAAAATGATTAAAAAATTTAAATCAAATTAAATTGTTACTTTAATGGGGAGGGGGGGGGTGACAAGCAGAACTTCGCCCCGGGTGCCACCAGACCTTGCTACGCCACTGAGTCAACACACAACGTGAGAAGACGCACGAATGGACCCACAACACTCCGCTCAGAAATTCGGGAATCCGAGAGTCGGCTCAAAATACGAAAGTGACATTCGAACTTCATGAAACAATGTTCATCCCAGCCAATTTTCCTTTAATGGGCTCGATGTTATTAACACCCAAAGACCAAGATTACCACTCGCCACGTGGCGACTAAAAGTGTCAACATCTTTCGCCAACTGGTCGCCACTCTCTCCAATCCAACCCACGTTATCAACAAATTTTACTCATCCAAAAACTTTCTTTTGATGTAATAAATAAATAAAATGTGTGAAATAATCTCTGCTCGCGCAGTTAAAACTTAATCATACACTGCAAAAAATGAACCGTTGTTTTTACAGTGATACTGACAGCCGAGATTCCAATTTAAAACTAAAATACACAGTAATAAACTAAAACTAGCAGTTTGAGTTTCTAACTGTAAAGTTAAAAATTTTACAGCTTATTGGCGTAAAATTTAGTTGTATTATACTGTAAAAACAACAGTATAATACTGGCTACTGAGGTTCCATTTTAAAATTGTAAAATGCACGGGAATAAACTGTAAAATTAGCAGTTTTACAATTTATTACTGTAAAATTAGCAATTTTACAGTTTAGTACTGGAAAATAAGCAATTTTACAGCTTATTACTTTAAAATTAGCAAATTTTTACAGTTTAATACTATAAAATTAGCTGCATTAATACTGTAAAAACAACATTCATTTTTTACAATGCACAATCAACGCTAATGCCACTACTTGCTCATATCAATATTCGTTCAAGCTGAAAATGTTTCTGTTTTAGTCACAATTCAGAAGCTAATTTATTGTTCAGTTACTTCTTTTGCTTCACCAAAAATGTGCCGACTAGAAAAAAAAAAACAAAAAACAAAAGTGGCGAATAGCTTTTATTTTTTACTTCCCAAAATGTTCTGCTTGGGCGTGTTTTTAAAATAATTTAGTAGGGGCTATGCCTCTCTGCGAAAGAGGTTCTTGCTGCTATTTTACTAATGATAACAAGTCCCCCATAACCCAATAGGAGTATCTATTAGTCCAGGGGCGCCAAGAAATAAAATTTTTAGGAGGGGGGATATTATCAATTTTTCGAGTGATGTTCCAATTTTACCGAATGATAAAATACAAGCATGCACACACGTATAACATTTAGAGAGAAAAAACACGAAAAAAACAATTCAAAAAACTAAAAAGAACAAAAAAAAAAAACTCAATGTTGCAATATTGCCTTCAAATTGCCGAATTGTCAGCAAAATGTGCGGAATACGGAAATTATTGGGAGGTCACAGTGACCTCCCATCGGGGCACTCTTGTATCAGCCAATTGCTTTCCTTACCGTTAAAAGCCATTTTCTTAAAATATTGTCTGTTTGGAAAAGCTTGGGGGTGATAAAATGTCAGAGAAGAGAATTCCATGAATGGCTAAGGACCGGCTTCATCGCTCGAAGCTTGAGAAGAAAAAACAGAAAATTCATTTGGAAACTCGAATTTGAATTTTAACTGCAAAAATAACATTCTCTCTGTATATGCAACGTATATAGGTTATACAGACCA
Source organism: Uloborus plumipes (assembly GCA_038373865.1). Lineage (NCBI taxonomy): Eukaryota > Metazoa > Arthropoda > Arachnida > Araneae > Uloboridae > Uloborus > Uloborus plumipes. The sequence continues at coordinate 32,573 of JAXGGA010003360.1, read as the reverse complement.
GTGAATGAACACCTCTTAATTTTCTTTAAAAAATAAGTTTTTAAACCATTTTTCATAGATGAATCAGCAGTAGGCACGTCATTCTACACATTTCTAGAAAGAAAATGGCTAGAAAATGCTGACTTTGTGTTTTGTTTGGGTGTGTTCATTCACTGGGTCAAGGCATTTTTTCTCCTTTCAATCTCCCAAAAAACCTGATCCAGAACAATAAAAATTTTTAAAAATAATTACATATATCACCTAAAGTGGTTTTACTGCTACAATTTTTAACGATGCTATTCCTTTTTGACAACGAAAATTTGCTTAAGTGTTCATTCACTGGTCCGTATAACCTAGTTAGTAAACAATGCCAACTGGGATTAATATTAAATTTACAAATTATTATTTTAATTGGGGGTCAAAAATGACGACTGAAGGGTGAAGCATAGACGTCAAATCAAAATTTTTGGAAGTAAAATACGACTAATGACCGCTTATTTCGAACAATGCCTTGTTTACGTAACTTTCACAGAAAAAGGCATTTTTCGGTTGGATGGAATTCAAAGACAAAAATATAAGAATTCGACAACGTCCTAGGATACAAAACGTGAGCAGAAATTCTTTAACGCAACACAAAAAGCAAGAAAATCCGCACAGAAGACAAGTAAGAAAATATTTAAATGGAATTTCCAGGAATAATATCACATAATTATTTTCGAAGTAATGGTCGATACCCTGAAACGAAATAATTCGTTTATACTTTCTTCTCCCAGATAATGAGAGTCAGTGGAAAGTTCCGAGAAACGTTTATATTCCTGGACAAACAAATAACATTGAAAAGAAATTGGTGGGTTGTTTCCATCCAACTAAACGAGTCCATGACGCGTGAACAGTTCTAACTGCACGATGAAGAAAATAGTTTGTCAACGATCATAAAATAAAAATTTAAAACTACCCTGTATCAGCTATGCAACACAGTTGAAATATCAAGAAAGCAAAAAGAGTTTGAAAAAAAGATAATAGCAAGCATCAAATACCTGAGCTTTTCCTCACGCACTTTTCACTTCGCAGAGAGCTCTTAGTCGTGTTTTAAGTTTGGTAAGTAGCTTTATTCAAATGCATAGATTTGAAATAAAAATTGCTCGCACATACGCTTTTGAACTGCAAGACAAGTCGTTTTTTTAACATAGTTTATTTTCTAATCAAAAGCTAGTTTAACTAAAATCTAGAAATAAAATACAACTATCAATTGTTTAAAAAAATGTCTAACAGAGGTTTTGTAGAGTAAAGGATTTTTTTTTTATGTACAAAATTATAACATATTGAACAACTGAGCAAAAGGAAGAAAAAAAGATTAATCTCACAAACGCGCGCATCAAAACAAAGCAAAAAAATTATAGAAGTCGTTAGACTAGTTAACCGAGATCTTTATTTTTAAAATATGAACAATTTTGCATGAATTAAAATGAAATTTGCGGTTTGAAGTCTAAGATTTTTGAGAAACTTTTTGTAGCTGTTGATTACAAAAGTATTATTCTCATTTTCTCCAAAGGGTGAATTAGATTAGAATTTTAAATAGAATTTTGCTTCGATGGTTAATTGGTCAACCAAGTCAACAAAGGCCAATTCGTCCTAGTCATTTTGTCCGAATCAACAGGGTCGTACTTGTGAGGAAGGTGAAGTTTTTGTTTAACCAATCGAAAAGAGAGAGAGAGAGAGAGAAGGAGAGAGAGAAATTTAAAAGCGTTTTTGTGCGGAGGAGAAAGTTCTCTTCTTCATCCCCCCCCCCCCCCATTGTCTTTTATATAGAAATTTAACTAATAAAGCAAGATGTACATCGACATCTAGTTACTTTTAAAAGGGAATGAAACTGGAAAAACCGGCCAAGAAAAAATTAAAAATCGAAGCGAACCGGAATTTTCCGAATTGGGGCTGCTTTTGAAAGCGAAATTGTTATTTATTCCCACCTCACTGAGGGGTTAATGTTAGGGATAAATAGCTCAGAGATACAAAAAAGAACAGAAGCAGAAACACACAGCTGCACACTATTTATAAATTTGGTAAATTTTAGAAACGCTTAAGAGCTCAATGAAACTCACGTTAAATTTCATTTTTTTTTTGTGAGAAAATCAGTCATTTGTACGAAATAATAAATAATTTTTATTTAAATTAAACATCATTTCACTATATCACAAGCTTTTCAATTTTTATGTCGTGTAATTCTTACTCCTTACCATTTTAGATTGAATTCCTTTTTAGTATAGCATCAAGTTAAAGCGGAAAGGGGAATATTGAAATATCCGTTCTTTTTTTTTTTTTTTTTTTTTGATAAAACGATAGATTTACCTCCAATCTTCAACAGCGGGAGACAATGTTTCGAAAATTGAAAGATCCGGTGAGATTGCTCAAAACGTATCACTGTGTTTAAGTTCTTATTTTCTCTTAACAGGACTTACAGCAGCTTAAATAGAAAAGGCTGCTGAGCCTTACTACTTTTGCAATTAAAATATCATTAGGCTCAAACGCTTCAATACCACCGATGCGGATGCTAAAGTCCTAAGTTGCGTAAAAAAAACCTTCTCCCTCACTTTTTCCCGCCCAAAAAAGAAAAAAATTACACACCAACAGTGGTACGGAAAAATACACCTTTGTCTGACTGGCCTTGCCCACCTGACTCCAGTTTGGGGCCAAAAGTACTCTAAGGACAGAACTAATGACAGACTCACTGCAACCTTTTCAAAGGTCGCCAAAGCGCGGGACAAAAACTCACCACCACGGCTATGGCGAGGGCGAAACACGCACAGATATCATCTGTGGTTGATACAATGTTATACATTTCTGTAGATAATTATGATGAAAAGCCCAGTCGAGGACTTAAGGGGTCCTATCAAAAATCGATCAAGGCCTGGCTCTGTTATTATGGTCCAGACGATGCAAATGTACGGGCCAAAGGGGAGTATTCCTCAGTGACGGATCACTTTCCGACTATTCAAGTTGATCCAGAAACGAAAATAACGAATCAAGGACACACTTGTACACATACATTGAAGTGGAGTCGGTCTTATAACGACAAAGGTAATTCAAAGCTTCACATTCCAAATGGTGCACACGTTTGGTAGCACTTTTTTGCTATTTTAAAACACTAATATGCACGCACAATGCAATCATTTTTACCGTCCTCCAGAAACTCATTTTACACAATGATAATAAAAAATCTATACATATCAAAATTCTGTATGTGAACATATTTGTTTGTATGTTTGTTTCTTTTACAGTTTTCGTCAAACTTGGCACAGAGGTTCCTTGATTCACTAGAATTCAAATAGGCGGAAAAGCTCTAAATTCAAATTTTTTGTCGCAAAATGGCCATTTTTTTTTCAATTTTGAGTAGATAGAGTAACAGAGATAATAAGCCTTTAAGCATACAAATTCATAAAATTTAACACATTTAAATAAGTATTTTCCAACAAAGATTACGGTTAACAATGAATTCTCAATTTAAGGCTCACCTATTTCATTTTAGTATGAAATAAGCTAAACATAATGCAATACCGAGCAACGCCGGGTACTAAGCTAGTACTCTTTCAGTGTTTAGTGAAACGTATCCCCCCCCCTTGTATAAATAAAAAAAATAGCCTTGCAGACAGTGGCATACCTAATGATTGGCAAGAGTGGCTCCTATCACGGACGGAATAGCCAGAGAGGCGGCCTTTCGACCAATTAAAATTTTTAAAAAGAAATTTGGGGGGGGGTGGATATATATATCTATGTATTTATATTTGTTTATCAGTATAAATATATTAAAGAAAAAAAAAACTCTTAAGAATAAGAGGTAAAGGGGAAAATGAAGCACCTCATGAAAAGAAGCACTGGAATCATTAAAAACATTCTAGAAAAGAAAAAAGAATATTGGAAGTTACAACATTATCTTAACATTTGTCCAAATTTTCTGAATAAGGAATTGTTTGGGGAGGTCAGAGTGATTTCCCATCAAGGCGACCATGAGGAGGGGGGGGGGGCGAAATTTCTGAAGTTCGCCATGGGCGCTGGATCTCCTAGGTACACTACGGAATGCAGAGAAGGGTTAGTCACGCTTATGTGGGTGAGAGAAAGTCATTGAAACTTTTAAACTGTTATAACATTAACATTAGAGTGAACTACAGTCAAAGTTATGCTTTTTAAGTAATCTTACAATATAACTGATTTACTGTTTAAAACTAGGGTTTGGTTGTAAGATTAGGTTACATATCCCTTTTCTCGCCTCAACGAAAAAAAAAATAGGAGCGAAAAAAAAAAAAAAATAAGAAAATCGGAAGAAAAAGAAAAAGTCATAAAGCATCGGTTCCTAAGAAAGAACACGGGCGATCCCAAAATTGGGACCTTCCAAAAATGTTTTTATTCAGAAAATTTTGACTGATTCAGAAAATTTAGGGACAATATTGCAACTTAAGCATTCTTTTGTTAAATGTTTTCAATAATAACTGATGTTCCTTCACATTGGATGTTAAGTATACATGATGTGCGTGCTTGCTTGTATTTTATCAGTTGGTAAAGTTGGAATTTCATTCGGCAAACTGAGAATTTTCCTCTTCCCAATAATTTTATTTCGTATCACCCCTGCCTCTTCCCATCCTTTCACATAAATATAAATTCAATAAAACCAATAATACTTGCAATTCGTTACTAACCATAATGCTGTTTTTATTTCTAATTTTCAAATGGGTCGAAATGCAGTCTGTGGCTACTGCGCCACAGGCAAGAGCCACTCCTACCAATCCCTATGCCGCTGGTTGGTATGAGAGAAAGTAGGCTCGTCTGCTTCTGAAATAACTTCTTAGTTTATTGGGAGAAAAAAAGACAGCTGCACTTCAAAGCTGAACAGACATACTTGTTTTCTTTTTCCGATAATGGGTCTGGATGACAATTTTTGCTACCTGAATACATAGTTACACCTCCCAATTTGGAAGCATTACTAAAACTAATTTTTAATCTTTCGTTTTTCTTCCCATCAACTCGATATTCATTTTTCAGTTTTTAGGGGAAATAAATTTCCTTATTCACTTGTAAAATAAATGAATAAAAATTAAAGTGCTCAGAAGGAGAACAAACTTCTAACTAATACGACTGCATCTAGTCTTTTTTTTTTTTTTTTTTTTTTTGTCCTCATAAAAAGTGAAGAAAAGGGTAAAGTGATCAATAAAACAATGTTTTATTAGTTATTTATTTATTTAAATGTAACAACAAAAATTTCGCAGTTGTATTTACTCTAGAAAGAAATATTGTGAATAAGTCTATGAAAATAAAGTTGTGTGAATTAACATTTTTTATTAAAAAATAATGATGTTCAATAAGTTCAGACTAGTTTCATAATTCACAAATTTATAACGAGTGAATACAGAGCCTTGATGATAAAATTTAAACAAACGAGATATACTCGTTGGCTTAAAACATTATCCAGTAAAAATTGGCATAAACATTTGAAATCCCATTTTATTAGGACTTTCAAAGGTACGGCTAGGGGAAAAGGTGGACATTTGGTCTTAAACTATATTTTCAATTCTAGTGTTTTAATCAACGTTCATCCATGCGCTTATATAAAGCGGAAGGCTAGGTGCCCTCTCCTGAAATTTACCGCCTTATACATTATTTAGTTAAAAATTTATATACAACAGCCAATCCTCACACCACTCAAATAACATTACCCTTCTGCCCCCTCCCCCCCAAACCACACGCATAAATAAAGGGCAAAATTAGCGATCGCCATTGGAGAAAAGGCTGAATAAAAAAAAGGTATCTTAAAAAATGGCGATAAAAAATCATGTATCAATCGCCACCTCAAATAATAAATCACCTTAAAGATTAAAGTGCACAAAACGTATTAGGTAATTGGCAAAATCCTTTTCATTAAAACTAAGGTGCAGCCTTTATGAACTAATTTATTAGAAATATATTACTTACACTAAGTATTTAGAATTATTAATTTCAATAAAGTAAAAATTACATCGTTTAGCACTTCGAGGAGAAATGTCAAGTATTTCAAAAAATCGACATATTTTTCCGTATAGGCCTGAAATAATATAAAACTAATTTCAACCGTATAGTTAAAAATTGTGGTTTTACAAACAAGGAGGTTTTTTTCTTTCTTTTTTTTTTTTAAATGTTAAAAGGATATTCTTAAGAACTGTTAAATTTCATTGCCCATTTTTATAAAACGAAACTAAGCTCTGGTGGCACTACACTGTAAAAAATGTCTTTACAGTATAATACAGTTAATTTTATAGTATTAAACTGTACAAATTATTAATTTTACAGTAATAAACTGAAAAATTACTAACTTTACAGTAATAAATTGTAAAATGGCTAATTTAACAGTAATAAACTGTAAAATTGCTAATTTTAGTTTATTACCGTGCATTTTACAGTTTTAAACTGAAACCTCTGCTGCCAGTATTATACTGTTGTTTTTACAGTATAATACAGCTAAATTTTACGGCAATAAACTGTAAAATTGCTAGTTTTACAGTTTATTACTGTGAATTTTACAATTTCAAATTGGAATCTCGGCTGCCAGTATTATACTGTAAAAACAACAGTTCATTTTTTGCAGTGTAAACAAATCACTCCCTGAAAGAAAATATTCGGAAATAAAATAAATTTTATCCAGAAATATATCTATGAGTAAAAATATTCTTAAAGCATTAACCATGCATACGTTTTGAAATATTAAAAATAATAAGTTCTACAGGTCAATGATTCTCAGTCGCTACTTTATAATAGAACTTTAATGCTACAAACATAAAAAAATAGTTCAACTTCAACGAATTCGGAAAGCAATTCATGCATAATTAAGCTGCTTAATACGAAATATCTTTCGATGGATAAATCTCAACTTCAGTTTGTTGTTCACTTTTCACGTCAAACAGATGTAACTTTTGAGCAAATAACGGAACGTTTTCAACTGGTATTTTTAAACCCTAAGTATAAATAGTAATTTAATTTTGATTGCATGACAATTTGGTGCAGTAGTAAAATGTTATGACTTGAGCCTGACGTTTGAGGAATAGAAAAATCCTTTAAAATGCCTTTATAATATATTTTTAAGAAATGCTCTAACACAGAGAAAAAAATGTCCTTACATAAAAAGAAATTTGCTCAGACAATCAAACAGGGTTGCCAATCTAAAAACAACAGCGCTTTTCTCATTTGATAATAGAACCGAAACATATTAAGACTTTGATGCACTACCTTTTTATTGAAGTATGACATTAATATTAAATGTTAAAATGACAAAAAAAAAAAGTGAGCAGAAAATAAACATTTTTTTTTTTTCGACTGACAGGTTTTTTTTTCCCCGTACGTTTTTATAAAAAGTACTGTTTTATGAAATTTCAAAAGAAAATAATGGAAAGTTTTAATTGCTTTTGCTATTTTCATGTGTGAAAGAGCGACTCTTGATGAAAGAAAATGATGCCTGGAGAAGCTTCTCAGATGTCACTGATATCTGTGACATCTGATTAGTGCATATTTGAAGAAAAACTGGCACAGTTATCATTTCTAATCCCATTTCAAAATCCCCGCTTCTCTTATCAAGATACGAACGAAAGATTTTTCTTTGTCTTGGTAAACCATAGTTATTTTCCAAAGCGACACTAAAAATGAATGTTGTTTTTACAACATAACACAGCTAATTTTATAGTTATAAACTGTAAACATTCCTGATTTTACAGTAATAAACTATCCAATTGCTCATTTTACAGTACTAAACTGTAAAATTGCTACTTCTTTAGCGATAAACTGCAAAATTGTTAATTTTACAGTTTGTTACCTTGCATTTTACAGTTTTAAACTGGAACCTCTGCTGCCAGTATTATACTGTTGTTTTTACAGTGTAAAACAACTACATTTTAGGGCAATAAACTGGAAAACTGATAACTTTACAGTAAGAAACTAAAATTGCTAGTTTTACAGTTTATTACTGTGCATTTTACAGTTTTAAATTGGAACCTCGGCTGCCAGCATTATACTGTAAAAACAAGTTCATTTCGTGCAGTGCACGTTTAACTTGGTGGATATTATGCTATGTAGATTTTGTAGAAGGGTTTTGAAAAGTTTTCTATTTCATGTAGAAATGACCTCCCTCAATCCAAAAAATCATAAAATGAAAAAGAAAAAAATACCTTTAAAAAAGTAACATTGCAAAAAATTCGATTGCCATGGAAACTTGAGCTTTTCTTTAAATGTGTTTACCTCCTTGATCGCTTAGGTTTAGAGAGCAATAGAGCAAAACATTATCCAAACGAATTTTTCAAAATGATTTCAATTAATTTCTCTTTCTGGTCAAATTAAAATTTTTACAGTTTATTGCTGTAAAATTTAGCTGCGTTATACTGTAAAAACATCAGTATAATACTGACAGCAGAGGTTCCAGTTTAAAACTAAAATGCACAATAAACTGTGAAACTATCAATTTTGCAATTTGTTACTGTAAAATTAGCAATTTTATTACTATAAAATTAGCTGTGTTATACTGTAAAAACAACAATCATTTTTCAGTGTACAGCACTATTCTTCTCAAAATTCTAATACAAGAAAACAAATATAAATCATTGTTTATTGAACCAAAAAAATAATTTAGCTTTAAGAGACTCTCCTTCCGGACGCCTAACCGAGGGAAAAGTGTAAAGTATATAATTTTAAAACGGAAAATGTGAGAAAAAAATAAAAAGAATGTTCAACTCCTAAACTGATAAAAGCTCTGCTGCTAGGACATATTTTAACCATTAAAATTTAGTGGAAAACCAACTTTACAATTGCTGTTTTTATCAAGACTGCAGCATGGTTTTTTCTCCCCCCCAAAAAGCGTGTGGGAGGGTGTCTACAAACTATTTTTCGCCACGCTTTTCCAAAATATGATTTCCACCATCATGGCAGGGCATCAACTTTAACTGCAATTTTTTTAATTTTAAGGAAGTAGTGGAAAAACACAAACAACATTTTACTTTAAAACGTAAATAAAAACTTCATATTGAAAGTCGGGGCAACGGCTTTATACTCAATTCTTATAAAGCAAAGTTCTGAATTTCATGCTCTAAAATACAAATCAAATTGTTTGAGGTTTTAGAAGATATTACAATCATTGTACTATGGCAAAAGTCGTTGAGGAATGCCCATATTATTTGAGTGAAGTTGATAGAGATTGCACCTTGATTTTGTAGGAAAACAATCTGTCAATCGCCGCTCAATCCCGTCTCAAAACAATACATGAACGTTCTGAAGACGTTTACTAATCGGTAAATCTTCCCCTCCAAAATCAAAACGCAACTTTTATGGAGTAACAGAATCATTTGCACAGGCAAAACTTGTTCCAGAAATATTAAACGGATTTTGATTTGTCTTTCTTTCTCTATTTATTTATATTTTAACTAGGTGACCCGTGCGGAAATCCGCAAAAAAAAAAAAAACTCTAAACTTAAAATTCAATACGACAATTTTTATTGGCTTCATCTGCACAACATCGCCATCTACTGCCGTCGTTCTGACAACTTTTCAAAGAGATCAAAGACACGTTCACTTTTACAACTACTACAAAAGTGATACCCTATATTAAAATCAAATACCCAAGGCTACTACTAAACTAAATACTAACGTTATCGCAAAACTACCATAGTATTTTGAAACCATAAAAGTTACAATTAAGGTTTACCGAGCTAAGCCTTGGCTTGAAATGTCGCATTTAAAATTGATTTGAACAACAATGGTATAACGATTTTAACAGTTGAGCAAAAAATTTAACTTTTTCAAACTTCAATCGCTTATAAGTCGCTTAAACGTGGATTTTCGAGATTCTCGTTACGTGGCGCTAGCGGAGAAACGTTCTAAAGAACGCATTTTTTTAAATCTTTCGAATGAAATCAAAATGGAGACGATACGACAATTATTTCGCTAGATAGAGTCAATTTTGTGGCCAAAAATTGAAGTTCGAATAAAAAACGAACCGACACGTTTTAGAGGATGGGTCTAATTTTCGTCAATAGCCCGCGGGATAAGCTTCAAAATCATAAATTTTCATGCAATTCGATAAAGAAATGAGCGAGTTTCGACCGGGTATAGGATTCGGCTTAGAGAAATAATATATGGAGATTTTAGGAGTTTAGGTGATAAGCTTCGAAATATTATATTAAGACACTTATATTAAGAACGAAGTTGGGAAAATCGAGACAAATATTAAACTGCATAATTTTTATACATTCTCAATAAGGAAAATATTTTGACATAAAGAAAAAAATTGTTGCAAATAGAGCATGTTATCAACGAAATCTTTTAACCCTCTGACTGCTTATCCAGCGATTTTCACTAGTAACGTAAATACAACAAATGTTACATATCTCCCTGATTTAAACTTGTATCAGTTTTTTATGCATTTAAAACTTTTATCCCGCTATTCATTGTTTCAATGTCAGTAATGATTTTTCCAAAGTACATACATATATGGACTGACGGGCAGACACAGTGTTTTTGCTATTTGTTTCTAAAATGACAATGGTCAAGTAAATAAATAAAAACTGAAACTGGAGAAAATATTAGTAAAGAAACTAGAATTTGCTAATAAGAACGTGTTTGAGGGAATTTCCTTGAATCATGTTTTGAGGTTTTTTTTAATATAAAATTTGGATATTTTAAACCAACTTCATCAAAAAAAAAAAAAAAAAACAGCAGCCAAAGAAAGGGCAAAAATGTTCCACTTTTTTGTTTTCAACATTTTTTGGTTATTTAAAAAAAAAAAAAAAAAAAAAAAACATTTTGATCAAACAAAGAGTTGATTTGCTCACTTTTATTTTTCATTTGAGATCATATAGATGTTTTTAAATCTCAAAAAAAAATATATTAAATTTACTCTCAAATTTTGAGCAATATTGTAAATTTCAACCCGATTCTAAAATTTAAGGCAATCTATATTTAACCATGAAAATCAAAAAATATATGCACATAATTAACTTATACTTATTTTGAGAAATCATCTTTGAACTTCAGAAATTCACACTCAAATCATGTAACAAAATATGGTTTAAATTTAAAGTTCAGTTGTTAACTTTGACTGTAAAATTCTACATAATATATCTTAAAGAAATTAGCAAAAAATTCAGACTTTTTTTTTAACAATAAAAAGTGTTGCCCTTTCTCCTTTACCTTCCTTTTTTAATCAAAAATAAATAAGTCAATTTTAATCTAATGGTTTTTTTTTAGATACGTAGAGTAAATAAATATGCTTGGATCCTTAACTTACATAACTTTTTTTTGGAAGCAGTTGTAACTTTTGGAAGTCATTTGACTCTTACTATGGTAAAACAAGTGTTTCAATGATTTGTTCTAAAAATGCGCTTTAAACTTTTTAAAATTCTGTTATTATTGAAAGCTTAAGAGAAATTTCTCATGTCTTAAATGTCAAAATGAAATATTGCGATTTTTCCCATTCGAAAACTACATTCGTTGACACAAAAATTAGGAATAAAATTTTTGAAACAAGGTAGCAATCGTATGTATACATTACGCATGCAGAAAACCACTTATTTTATATTTATCCAAGGTATTGGAATTATACATTGAATAAATAAATCTCACTTGATTACAAATCTGGATTTAAAATTTTTCAAAAATGATATAACTTTTTGAAAAATGATAAATTTTAAAAGTATTAAAATTATTATTTTGAGAGCGCAGAAATTAAAGTAATTTCAAAATTTCTGAAAACAGACATGGGCCCTCCCCCTCCTTCGATACTAAATTTGAATTCAGTAAAAAAATGCCGAAAATAGCCGGAAAACCGAAAATCTGCCCACAACCGAGTCAGCATGACAGGCATTCCCACGAGGTAGAAAACTTCCCAAGTTCCGCCTTTTTTGTTTACATTCATTCCAGCATTCCCACGTTTTGTTCCATCCTCGCAGGACATTCCCCAGGTACGAGAAAGCGCGAAGCCCCCTTCCAACCCCCCGGGGAGAGCGAGAGAGGCCCCCCGATCTTGCGCTGCGCAAACCTTCTGGCGCGCCAAGCCGCCGTTTTGATGTTTGACGGAAGGGCGAAGGATAGCTGTCAAGGTATTGAAGAGAGGCTTTGACAATCGGGCGTCTGCGCTAAGCCTCTCGCGTTTTGAGGAATTTTGGCACTTACATTTCATCCGTTTCGGGCGGTCCTGCTTCCTGCGGGGCATGCTGTCCTCCTGTACGGTACTAACTCCAGAAAGAGGCGGGCGCCTTTTACGCTAAAAAGCGTTCCTAGAGCGGGCAGATCACAGAGCGCTTCCCGCTGCTGACCTTCCATTCAGTAAACTGCGAGTGGCTCGCGTGACGTCAGAAAGATAGACAGCCGCTCGCCAGTTGCATCTTGGGAGGAGCCGCGAGCGCGCGGAGGGAGCCTGCTGCCATCTGTCGGCCGGAGAGGGCGGACGGGCGGCGGGTGATGAGCGCGCGGGAGGATGCGGGAAGCGTGCCGAGGAGCAGGCCCCATTCTCCGGGAGCAGCCTCTGCGATTGCCGGGCGTGACGTGCTGGATGCATGTAGGGCATGGGTGAAGGTAAAAAGTTTTCTAAGTGTGGTCGCCCATGAGGGAGGGGGTGGAGGGGGAGTTAGAGTACCTCTCTAGACATCGGTGCTGCTAATTTCATTGAAAAAAAAGTATGAGCATAACTCCGCTCAAAGCATTTCTATACAAGTCATTAAGGATAGACTCCTTATTATTTTTTTCCTTTCAAGTTTTTCGAATTCTAATCAGCATTGTTTTTTTTTTTTTTTTGAAATTATGATTATGTATTTTAAATTTAAACCTGCCCTAGAAGCAAATAATAATAATATGAATTTCCTTATAAAACAGTTATAAGCCCGTTAAATTTTAAAACAAAATATTCAACCTGACTTTCTGAAGAAGGATGTAAGTGTTTGTTTTCCTTAAATTAGTCTTGAAACAGACAACTTTTCTTACCCCCCCTCCCCCCGATATTATATATGGGCTCCCATGTTTCAAAGATCGGAGCTCAAAATTCCTAGTTTCATCCTAGTTTCTTGGTGAAAGTATACATTAGAAAAATATAAATTAAAAAAAAAAAGTATTTTTTCCAACTATCAATCAACAAAATTCGGTCGATGGTAAATAATCGGCAAAGTGGCCGATTATGGATGATAAATTGATGCTCCCTTATCAAAAGCATCTAAATTCTAATTGAAAGTTGTCAAACTTCAGAGAATTGCAATTAGAAATGCAAATGTATGAAAAAGATCAAAATAGAGGATGATGTTTTTTCGTTCAAAAACTTATGAAAAACTATAAAATTTCTTAGGTTAACAGAAAACTTTCTCCCATCAGCAAAAATATCAAAATTTATTTAGCCAAATGACATTTTTTTTAATTTCTGAAGACTCATGGAAAAATACCAAGAAATGCTGACATCTCATCATACAAAATTTACTTTTTTGAGGGGAGGTTCTAAAAAGAAGGGAAAGTATTTAACTAAATTCTTGCTCGGCCATAGCCAGGATGAGGGGGAGGAAGCAGAGAGAGAGGGTATTTCGAAATAGTTACATAAAATGATAAAGCATATACAAATATACAAGTAGATGAATCTGTGTATCACGCGTCACGAAAAAAAATGACAAAGACTATGCACTAAAACGACTTTATAAGAAAAGTGGTAACACTTTACAGCAATTTTAATATTAAGATATAGCAATTCTTGGAAATTGATAAAATTGTCTTACAATATTACAAAACATTTCTTGATTACGAAATGTATATTACAAGTCGAATAAAATTTTTACAGCAATGCAATTTAATTTTTGAAACAGCATCGAAGCTGATGACTACTTTTTCAAGTTAAGCGAAATTTATGAAAAATTATCTTACAATCTAAAACTTAAAATTTAAATTAAAAAAAAAGAAAAAAAAATACATTGAAAACGGGAAATAGAGAGAAATGAAAAGTTAAAATTTAGGAGAAAAAATTTATCATTTCTTCTCCTGGATGTCTTGGACACAACCCATCTGTGCGCCACTGGATATCAGTAGGGATTCAAGTAATCGGACAAAATTATTGTTCCTCTAAGCCAGCGGTCCATTGCCCCCTTTAGCGGTTAACTAACACTAATCGCCCCCTTTCCTGCTCTATAAAAAAAAAAAAAGAAAAAAAGTTGGCCTCTAGTGAACATCGATAATTTAAATAAAAACCATATATATGATTTTCTTCAATTTGCAGTAAAATGTATATCATTAGGTTATTTTTTCCAATCACTCTATTAAACTAAAAGTTAAATAAATAAATACTTTTAGGAAGTTTTTAAATGATTTTTTTTTTTCGTTTCAAAATTGAACTAGTAATTATTTGAAGGGAAATATTTAACCACGATCAGCAATGTAATTTTCGTAAACAAGTGCAATTTTTAAGAAATTACTAGCTGCCAGGGCAGCTAGATTAGCTTCCTGCGGCATGTTGATGCATAACGTCCCCCCTCTCTAACTTTTACCTCATTCTGAAGTTTTATTTGATATAATTTAATGTTCATTCGATTTCAAGACGTACCACGAACGTGGCCCGGCGTTGCACGGGCACTTCGTGCCCTGAAAGTAGTGAGGAAAATGTCAAGAAACTACTCCCCGCCAAGGCGGCTCGCTAACAGGCGCTTCACGCCTTTACTTTTTTCCTGTATAAAAAAAATCATTCGAATTATTGAGATGCTTCGCGCCTTCAAGATGGTGAGGAAAGTTTCAGTAAGTTCAGCTCAGGCGCGGATCCAGAGTGGGGTCATGGGGATCATGACCCCCCCCCCCTTAACCGACCAAATATAGCAAAAAATTGCATTTTTGGGACTTATTTTACGAAAAAACTGCCAAACCACCCCATTTTTGCACAAAAATTGCACTTTGACCCCCCCCTTTCCGAAAATGACCCCCTCCTTAACCAGAAGCTGGATCCGCCCTTGGTTCAGCTCGCTCAAAGGAGAAAAAGCAGACATTGATACTCAGTTTTTAATATAAGTAGATGGCTCTTCAACAAATGAATGTTTCAAAATATTACAAGTAGCTAGCGATAAAAATACTATGTAAGTCGCCCGCTTATGAGTTTCGTGTTTGATTTAGTTAAGCCTTCATTCAAAATTCTCATTTTCATTTTTATTATTGTTTCATGGCATGGCAACCAAGTTTTGCAATGCAAGAATGGATTTCATATTTAATCATTTATTAGGCTTAATCGTTTTAAACTTGACTACTTATTAATTGATATCTTCGCTAATTAAAATCGTATAATTATATAGATTGAAACTAATGAAGCTTGAAAAATTACCTATCTATCGGTACCTGGTTCGACTTTCAGTTCATTGGCGTTCAGGAGAAAGAAGCGTGACATAGAAAGATAGTTAGAAAGAAAGATAGTTAGAAAGATACTCAGTTTTTAATATAAGTAGATTTTTTAATTTTGAATTTATGGGAATTTCAAAAGCACTGAATTTGTTTCTTAAAAAATGACTTTTAAATCGTCATAAACTTGGTGAGGAATGACAAACTAATTCATTAAGATACAACCGATATGTGAAGAAGAAGTTCTAGAACATTAAGAGCAAGAATCTGAGAGAGTGTCACGCCTGTGATTCATGACGTCTCAGATTTTTTCCAAAAAATTACCAAATGTTTATTATGATATTGAAAGACGAAATCCAGAATGTTTTGTTTTAAAGTTGAGTTGTTTAGTTTTTATGGATCCCTAAAGGTGAAGGTGCGGCATAAAAAATTAAGCGGATTTTCAAGACATGGAAGTTGCTGTGAGCCAAAACTCTTACCAGGAACTGTTGAACTCCAATTTTCTTTTTGTATATGGAATACAGAAGGTTCAAACTTTACAAAATGAATGTTAAATTTGTGGTAAGTTGTTGCCGTAAAGTCAGTGAAGGCCCTCAAAACAAGGCATTTTTGACGTTTTTCAGCATTTTTGAGGTCCAAAACGAGCTTGTACATTTCAGTTGCCACGGCAAAAGTAGTGTCATTTGAAAGACCAGTGTAAGCACTTTAAAATAATGTATAAATAACAGAGGAAAGTTCAACGTACTTTTAGTTGCGTAAGGCCGAAATATGAAAAATGTCATATTTTATCGATATTCAATCGGTCATAACTTCCTCTGTCAACAACATATTGAAATATTCTTTTTTGCCAATGTCATACTCTATTCTTTGTCTTAAAAGAACAGTTAAGTCCTTTGAGGCGAAATGTTGAAAATTTTTTTACAAAAAATTTATTTTTTCCTGTGCATTTTTTATCAAAAAAATTTAAGCATTTCGCCTCAAAGGACTCAACTGTTCTGTTAAGACAAGGAATAGAGTATGACATAGGCAAAAAAAATATTTCAATATGTTGTTGGCCGTTATGACCGTTTGAATATCGGTAAAATATGACATTTTTCATATTTCGGCCTTACGCAACTAAAAGCACGTTGAGCTTTCCTCGGTTATTTATACATTATTTGAAAGTGCTTACACTGGTCTTTCAAAAGACACTACTTTTGCCGTGGTAACTGAAATGTATAAGCTGTTTTTAGACCTCAAAAACGCTAAAAAACGTCAAAAATGCCTTGTTTTGAGGGCCTTCACTGACCTTACGGCAACTGATTACCACAAATTTAACAATTATTTTGTAAAGTTTCAACCTTCTATATTCTATATACAAAAAGAAAATTGGAGTTGAACAGTTCCTGTTAAGAGTTTTGGCTCACAGCAACTTCCATGTCTTGAAAATCCGCTTAATTTTTGATGCCGCACCTGCACCTTTAGGGGTCCATAAAAATTAAACAACTCAGCTTTAGAACAAAACATTCTTGATTTGGTCTTTCAAAAAGATAATAAACCTTTGGTAAATTTTCGGAAAAAATCTGAGAGGTCATGAATCACCTCATAATGCTAGGCCGGGACAGATTCTAAGATTCTTGCTCTTAACGCAATACACAGTACTAACCGAAATTGTTCCGAAGGATGGAGAGGTTCAAGGATAGTTGTTCTGCAGTCAAAAAAAGTAAAAAGTAAGTAAAAATCTCAATTGAAAACTTTGAAACAATATTTCTTTGCGAAATAAGTGGCTAGCGTTGAGATATCAACTTGAGAATGCTGCCATGGCGGTCAAGAGCCAGTTAAGCTTGTCTCCCGCAAGACAGTACTACCAGTCTAGCTAAGAGGGTCACTATCCCGTTTTGCCCGCCTATCCCGTTTTGGGCAACTCTCCCCTACCGAAGTTCAAAAAAAAAAAAAAAAAGTCTAAAAGGAACAGTAGGGGAAGACCGCCTATATTGGACCACTGCTTAAATTGGACCTCGGGCTTAAAATCTAGTACAGAGATCTATGCTACACTTTAACGGTAGAAATATAAAGTTTTAGGAATAAAATCAATGTGTATGAAGTTTTACCAGTCTTCGAACTGCGTAGCGTGAGTTACGGCATGATTTATGTTGAAAACGTGTATGATCTTATTTCTCGGACTTGTATCTAGTAAGATAGTACTAAAGCTTGTAAACTGAGGTAAACTGCTGCTATACCATGACGATCTGTGTTTAATAAGGATTACATCTATGTATTAACATGCGCGATTGTGATTATTTTTGGCAAAGCAATAAGCTGAAGAATAAAAAATGGCGTGTTTTCCTTTATTGGACCAAAAAAATTTCCTATATTGGACCGGTGGTCCAATTTAAGAATATGATTTTAAACAAGACTTTTTATTAATCGTAACGTAAAATAAGTGACTCATCTGATTTAATAGCGTAGTTAAAAATATTTTAAACATACTTTAACACCTATTCGCGATATTCATTTAAACTTTTTCATCCAGCACATTTTCTAGAAGCTGCAACTTCTTAAAATGTATGTTGTTGCATAACTCTTCATCCATTAAGCTGCCGTTTCAGAAACAAAGTTATTAACTGAAATAAAATTTGTGCTGGTTTACCAAGAGAAAAATATGAAATTCTTCGATATGTTCTGAAAGATTTTTAAAAGAAACAATTTATATGCTACTAAAATGTTCAATGTAGATGTAGCTGGTCTTTTCACTGTCCAAGAGCCCCAAAATATATTGACGGAAAAGGTAAACACCAGGTTGGGGCAGTAATGAGTGGTGAACTTGGTAGAAACACTCTGGCTATTTGCTGCATAAGTGCAACAGAATTGCTAGCCCCCCCTTCCCATGTTTATTTTTAAACGATTACGTTCCATGTATGATATTATCATAAAAATATCCCCTGGTGTGCAATATGCTCTTTCAAAAAAAAGGTTGGATCATAAACGATAATCCACACACTGATGGGCGATTCTCTGTAAAC
The DNA here is from genome assembly GCA_038373865.1 of Uloborus plumipes. Classification (NCBI taxonomy): domain Eukaryota; kingdom Metazoa; phylum Arthropoda; class Arachnida; order Araneae; family Uloboridae; genus Uloborus; species Uloborus plumipes. The sequence goes on along the minus strand of JAXGGA010003360.1, from coordinate 14,250 downwards.
TGGTAATTGGCTGTCCGGACTGAGTATTTTAAAAATAATAAAGTGTAATAAAGTAATTTTCGCTCTTAATACAAGTAAAGCATTAATACTTTGTGGCCCATTTGTATTTGAAGTGATAACAATTCATTTTTTTTTTCTAGAAATTATCTAAGAGCCAAAAACACAGTCCCCTGGCTGTCCCAATCCCATAGTCTAGCTGTTAAAGATAGTATTTCAAAAAACCTATTAACACTACATAAATTTGGCAATTAATATAAAAAAATAGAATAATGAAGATGAAAAAAGGTATAATTACGAATTTCTAAAACTTAAAATTGTCATGTAAATTCTGTCCGGAGTTTTTTCAAACAGTCCCGTGCAACAAATTCAAAGTTGTTATACGAAAAATCTATAACTTTTGCAAATTCTTTTTGGCATGAAGTTTAAAGTAATCAGTGTGAATTTGCCGAAATCACCGAGAACGGTGTTGAAACGCTACTTTGCTTAGTTTGAGAGCCACATTTGTGATGAAAGTATGCATCAGGGTCGTTGCGAAAACAGTCCTCTGGGAAGTTATTTTATTAATTAAATTATAAAACATATTTGTTATTATATCCACGATTTGTGTCTAAATTTATAGGTAGTCTCGTAACTAATTATGTTCCAATAGTTTTGCAGCTATTACGCAACAAAGAGCAAAAACACAGTCACCAGGCACAGCCCTCTGCCTAGTTATACTAGGCGGGGGACTTACCCCCTATCATGATTTATCAGAAAAACTCAAACTTCAATCGGCCCTCTTCCAAACCAAAGTAATACAGGGTGGCGCAAAAAGATGGGAACTTTTGGATTTGATGTTGGCAGCACTGTGAGGGGCGGAGAAACGGGAGGAAGGTGGCAAGTTGTACAGTAGCATTGGAGATTTAGTGCCCATGGATCAGTGGAACGTACAAGAACGTGTAGTAGCCGTGCGCGCTTATTATAAAAATGGTGACAGTTTGGTTCAGGCTTTACGCGAGTTTAGGCGGCATTTCAACCTTCCTCCTCGCGCTCGCATTCCAACGAAACATGCAATTCGAACGTGGGTTAGAACAAGACGGGGCAACTGCACGTACTGCAAGAGTATCAATGGCAGCGGTCAGGCGCCTGTTTGGTAACCACGTCATTTCCAGGAGCGCTGACATTGTTTGGCCACCTCGTTCCCCCGACTTATCAGTGTGCGATTTTTATTTATGGGGTTACGTGAAGAGTGTAGTCTACAATACACGTCCCAAACCCAAAACCCTACCTGCACTCAAAACAAGGATTGCAGAAGAGATCGCAGCAATACCACTCGACACTTTGCACCAGGTAATGCAGAATTTTCAAAATCGACTTGCTGAATGCATCCGGCAAGACGGACATCATCTTCGCGATACCATCTTCAAAACTTGAATGTTTCTTAAATTTCCAATGTTGTAGTGTACATTAGGCATCCTGAATAAATTAAAAAAAAATTATTCCTTGTTTTTTTCTTTTTTCAAAAGCTCCCATCTTTTTGCGCCACCCTGTAGATTCATTTTCTGAGCAATAGTATTATAATTATACGAACATTTCAAAAACCGTGCCCGGATAGATTTCGTGTGAAAAATGACGAGTTTCCAGAGAATCGCCCTGATACAACATTTCATTAAAACCGTTAGCCAAGCAATGTAAAAAGATCGTCTTTCTATTAATGAATAAGCACATCACTTACATAAAGAACATTGATCAATAAACTTGGCTAACGAGAACGATATAATAATGCTTTCTCTTTAAGCACACCATGCACGTAGATGTGGTCTTTATTCAGTCTCTGTCTAGATATTTTAATCGAGCATGTGATACATGGATGCGAGAACATCCAATGAGATCCATTACCCAATATCGCATAGGAGAACTGTTTGATAGCTCTTATGGTCAAACCGCAACCAAAGCCATGGTAAATGCAGGTGTTCAATGACATTGACTTGGCTGAAGCAGAGTTAGAGGTAAGTAGTCCAGATAAAACAACTCAAAGTGAACAGGCTACATGTTCGGTGCAAGTTGTACACCATGTACATTGTACAACAATTAGCTACGACTTCAATTAGTACATGTTCAGCAGAATCAGAGGATCAAAACATGATTTTCAATTCTAACTATGATTTTGTAAAACCGGCTCACATATCACCTTTGCCCAAAAAAATGGAACCAAAAGGAAGGCTATCTCAGCAATCATTCTAACGCCGTATGAAAGAAGCATAGAACAGAAAAAAGTCACACAAGAAGCAAGAAACTGTACAAAACCATTGTCATTGCAATATTTGCCATGGAGATGAAGTGAAAACATGGTTAAGTGCATGAAATGCCATCGGTAAGTTTATTAACACTGCCTAAGAGAGGCCGAAGCAAAAGAAGTTTTATTGCAAATCCTGGTAAAAAGCTGCGTAGTTCAAATTTTAATTATTCTATGATTTCCTGGTACGGTCCAATTTAGGAAGCGCATGGTTCAATATAGGCGCATATATTCCTAAATTGGACTTTTACAACTTTGTATAAAATAATTTTTTAAAAAATAACTTTCATATTTTCAGAAAATATAAACTCCTAGGGCGGTTCCTGAATAAATTTAGCTTACGATGCCCTATTTTGTATTTTTGTTTTGCTTCACATTGAGCGACACAGGCCTCCTGTTCTTAGGGGGTCCAATATAGGCGGTCTTCCCCTAATATAAAATAAGTATCAAAAAATTTAAAATAGGAAAGTAGGGTTTTGAGAGGGGGAGGAATATGTGTCTGTCTGTCGGTCATTTAAGTGCTAAAAAAATCCGTTTGACATGATTTACAATCTCAGGTAATTAAGGGAATATTGATCAGATGCTAGATGTCGATGTCGGTTATACGGTATACCAAATGATAGTACTACACATCAATGAAAGTACTACACACCAAATTAGCAGCGGTCTTTCACACATTCATAGAATATTTTTTTCGATGTTGATTAACTGAATGTAAATAAATGCACCCATTTTTAACCGACTTCAACAAAGGAGGAGGTTATACAATTCGTCGGATATTTTTTTTTCTTTCTATGTTATAAGATTAATCGAAGGCGCCTGGACCGATTTCAAAAAAAAAAAAAAAAAATTGTTTGAAAGGTTTTCCCTTCCAAGTGGTCCCACCGTCTCGTGGTCCGGGTTTGATAACGGGAACCTGCAAAAATCGATCGAAATAGAAATCGTAATCACAGTAATCGTAATAATGACAATTTTGAATGTAAGGCTTCTCTGGATTACATAAGGAAATTCATTTCTATGGTAGTATTGAAATTTTTCTGTATTTATATGGTTACTCGAAGACGCCTGGACCGATTTCTAAAATTCTTTTTTTGTTTGACAGGATTTTCCTTTCAGTTTTTCCCATGGTCTTATGGTCCGGGTTTGATAACGGGACTGATGATGGAACAATTTACCTAATGTTTCAGTGAGAAAATTAATACTAACAGGAAAAATAAGCTTTAAGAAAATCGTTATGTTTTTAATTGTTAATATACTTCCTCCATGTTTAATGCGCTTAGGAAAGAAATTTCATTATTTCAAAGAAAAGTAATGATAATTAAAAACCTTGAATAAAAAAGACAAATTCTGAAGTCTTTTCCAATACTAATGTATTCCTTAGGGCGCTTTTCCACTTACCGACACGGCAACGATAAATCGTAAGCGATTGTCGTCATCCGACATTAGAGCACGCAAAATGCATTAAAATATGCTATGCGCTTTTCCATCTCCCGATTCAAGGACGATTGTGTCGTCTCTGACCGAAAGATGTCGTTTGTCGTCCCATTCGTGTCGGATGGCATCCGTCTCACCTTTAAAATCGGGACGACATTCATTCATCTGTTTACTTTCTTCGAAATATAGCAATGGCGTTTAAATTCGACATCTCTGTATTAATAAATCTAAGTTTCAATTTGCAGACGATTGATAAAAGATGTAGCAATAAAAGATTTTAATCATTTTATTTTATACTTTGTTTCATTAATTGTAGCGCAGACGATTTTTAATGCTTCAAAAAAGATTAAATTTTCATTCTGAACTTTCTTCGATAAGGAACACAGTAGTCATGGCATTCAAGTTTGACGTGAATGTTTTGTGTGAATTAATTGAGCAGCAACCGTGTCAATGGGATAAGCGAAATATTTTATTGAAAAACAAAATTCACAGGGATAAAGCCTTGGAAGAAGTTTTTAGATTTTTAGATTAGGAATATGACGGCGAATCTTCTACAGAAAAGAAAGAGACAGGTAAGTTCAAAGAGCATTGTGCGTAACTATAAAAATATATTATACACTTTAGATTAAACTACTTGTGTTAAATAACCTTGACCAGATTTTAACTTTTTACTATTCTTTGTAAATTTAGTAAAAATATTTAAAATCGCCTAAAATATTTTTGCAATTTCATGAAAAGTGTATAAAACTGGCCTACAATGTACATTTCTTTAAAAATATCGTGCACCCAATACCGTTTCTTAATTTGTTTTCTTTTTCTCCGGAGGTAATGCAAATATAGTAGTAATCTGTTAAATTGAGCAACCATAATAATATACGTGCGAACACAGTGCTGTTTCGAAATGAAATGCGGTGGAAAATGACCCGTTCGGAGAAACGATATCGCTTGAATGGAAAAGCAGTGCTATAGACGACACGACACCGTACTTATCGTTGCAGTATTACCGTCCGACTTTTGTCGTTATCGTGTCGTCAAGTGGAAAAGCGCCCTTATTTTTGATGGTACAAATTTAAGTAATTAAACATTCTTTTAATTACAATAAAAAATATTTTCTCATAAAAAGATAAATATTTATTCATTCTTAGGCAATTCATACAGGGGATTTTTTTCGTATTAGGATCTAAAAAGTTCTTTTTTTTGGCATTAAATTTTATTATATGAGCCCAGAGTTCCAGTACAGGGATATTTTCTGTTTTCAAAATTTGATACAGATTTTTTTTTTTTTTTTTTTTTGATCTGAATGTATCAATGATAAAGCCCATGTGACAAAAAATGTGCTGTTGTCACATTCCATGGTAACTTCTAGGGATGCACCGATAAGCAAATTGGCCGATTACCGATTAATCGGCAGTTGATAATCGGCCGATTAAAATTCAAGATTATTATTTTTAATCATACTAACTTCTCCATCACTCAGGGACGTGCCAACATTTTGGAGAGTGGGGGGGCAAACGAAAAAAATAACAGCCAATGGAGCCCAAGTTTTTTTTTTAATTCCATATTTCTTAATTTCTTAGAGAAAAATAAAAGCCAGATATATTTACATGCCAAATACGCTTTTTAACCGACTTCAACAAAGGAGGAGGTTATCAATTCAAAGCGTATGTTTTTTTTTTTTGTTTGTTCGCACATAACAGCTGATCTACTGAACCGATTTGGACGATTTTTTTTTAATCGATAGGAAATGATGTAACTTAGGTACCATGTACTCATATGACGATATTTGTTCACTAGAAAAAAAGTTATTATGGAAAACAGTAAATTTCATGTCATTTCCCCATTAAATGATTAAATTTTCAATCCATTGTTGCAAATATTTTTTGCCTCGCAACAGCAATATTAATAGTAATCATGATGAAAAATTTGAACCAAGGCTTAACTAAATCTAACATGAAACTCATTAGCGGTAACGTACGTAGTATCTGTTAAAATCTTATGAACAACGAGAAACTAGAATTGCTTTGAAATATAAATTAGTTGACAAACCGTTGATATTTAAATGGCTTTGATTAAGCTAGTACACAAATAAATACCAAAGAATAACAAAGATTATTTTTTAGTGTCAATCGTTTATAATTTTAGACGCGTTGATAGTTTCTTCCTTTTTTTTCAGTTTATTTTATGGAGCATTTACTTAAGAAAATTAGGTGAAGTTCCATAATGGAAACATTACCTTATTTCATAAGTACACTTACACTAAAAAGAATAAAATAAAATAATTTTGGAAAAAAATAGAACCGACTTCAGTTGGAAATTGCTCTAAAAAGTAAAAAATAATTTTTTTCTTTGAACACCATCGAAACTACTTTTAAACATAAGTTTTGAAGTCGGCGCAAAAACGATAGGTCAAATGATATTTAACCATAACCTTTTGTCAATATTTTTCGGAGAAACCATTGAAAATTAAAAGCAGAATATTTGTACCATTACACGAATGTGTGGTAATGAATGAAATGTATGCGAATGCTTTTAAAGAACCTGAATCCATTAAAATGTTATAATTGAATTATAGTTGCGTATGATTCTGTACATTGTTTTTGCGCCGACTTCAAAACTTATGTTTAAAAGTAGTTTCGATGGTGTTCAAAGAAAGAAAATATTTTTTACTTTTTAGAGCAATTTTCAACTGAAGTCGGTTCTATTTTTTTCCAAAATTATTTTATTCTTTCGGCGGTTCTGCAGATAAATTCCTTGCAAATGGAATAAGTTCAATTAATTTAAAAACTTCACTCAGTAGCTGTCTAACGGTACTTGATTCTGCTACCATTTTTTCGCAAATATCAAAGGAAGATAATTCTCCCTTTGTTACAGAGGGTAGCAGAATTAATTGGGTTTCTAACTGTTCGATATCGTAGTCACTTGCATGAATACCCAATTTTTCTTGCAAGGGACTTCCTCTTGTTGTACTTGTCAGCACTTCTTCTAGCTGAACAATATTCATCATTCCAGTTTGGTAAAACCACTTTTTCATATCTTCAATTACTATGTCCATTACTTCAAAAAAGCATTGTCAGAGTTGAACAGTTTCTGTTAAATTCGCAGCAATTGAATTGTCAGACACGTTGGAGGGCTCTAAAGAACGTGGAACCTTTCTTTCTCGCGATTTCTGTAGTAGCTCCAAACCTAATAGTTCCGCTGTTTCCTTAGTTTCTGTCCAGAGACAATCAAAATTTTCCTCTGCTTGCATATTCAAAAGCGTGTCTGACAGAAGTTGGGCACATGTAATTGCCGTAGTGACAGTATAGCCAGGTTTTTGTTTAACTTCAGCAAACTGCTTACAAGGAGCGAAAATTCTACTGGCTACTTAAGCAAATTACCACTGTCACTTTTCCGTCCTCGAAGAGCTTGTCCTGTGCGAGATATGTAGCAAATGGAACTTATTATAGTACCTAAGGCCCTTTTTGCTTCTTTTTGCTGGTTTTGGCACTGCTGGCTAATTAAGTTTACCACAGGCATACAATTTCTAATCTCGTTTTTTTTTTTTTTAACAAATGCTGAAGGCGTGAATCTTTGTAACTTGAAACGATACTGCTGCTTCCGATTGGTAGAATGTATATATAGCTGCAATCGAAGGAAAGATAAACCAGCAATTATATTTGCTGATGAGTAAATGATGATTGACTCCAGTGAGTCTGCATAAACGCCCAATTCTACAGCATAACATCCCAAGTATAAAGCAAAGTATACCGAAAGGATCTAGCAAACCGCCCCAAGTACAAAGCAAAACATACCGCGACAAATACAAAGCAAAAGATAAAAATTCAGAAAAACTTACTCAAAGACCTTACTTATGAAGCCCGCCTGTTGTTAATCATTTTTGGGAATTGCGGAGCTATCAATTATATCCGTACCAATAGTTTTTCAAATGTTTAATGACTAGGGGGGAGGGGCGATAAATGAAATTTGCCCCTCCTCCTTCAAAGACTGGGGGGGCAATAAAACCCCCTGCCCCCCCCTGTTGGCACGTGCCTGCCATCACTTTTTTCCCTTTCACAATTTCGATTTTAGCAACAGTTACTAATTTATTTCTGACAGACGATTAATTTTTCTAATTTTCCCAAAATAATTTTAAATTTGCATCAAATTTCTTTGAGTCAATTTACATGTTGTCTCTTCTCTACTAATAATAAAGCTGAAGGTGGTTCTGTCTGTCCTTCTTTCTTTCTTTCTTTCTTTCTGTCTGTCTGTCTGTTACGCGCGTAGCGCCAAAACCGTTCGGTCGATTTTCATGCCACTTGGCACAAAATTAGTTTGTAGCATGTAGTTTTGCACCTCGAAGCGATTTTTCGAAAATTCCATTTCGTTCTTTTTCTATTCGAATTCTTAGCGGAAATTCGATAAAATGGGGAAGAAATATTTCACACACATTTTCAAGTCTTATGTCATTCGAAAGCTTGGAATTTTCTGCACAAAATGAAGTTTTTTCGAAGTTTCTACGATCATCAGGAGAGCTGTAACAATTGTTTTTAGAATCCCGAAATTCAAGGCTTACCTTCAGTAAAGCAAGCCAAACGATTTTAAAATGGTTGAACTTTAGAATAAAATTTGTTTGAAAAGAGAGATAAAATGAATTATTTTATCAACGGAAATCAATTTTTCATGTTGTTACTATGGTTACGTGTTCATACTTATTTTTGTTTCTTTCTTTTTCCAGGGTTGCCAGCGTCTATCTTCGTAGGCTACGGCCAGACGTAGTATTTTTGATTCTACGGTAGTATTTTTTCGGCCCAAATAAGGAGCGTAGTATGTTTCTGGCAACCCTGTTTCCAATACACTAATGACTTAATTAAAAGATTTGGCGGATTTTTTTTTTTTTTCATTTTCATAGATTTCGCATTTCAGCAACATTGATTTTGGCAACGTTTGGAAACAGTAGTATTTTGTAATATTTTTTTTAGAGGAGGCGTAGTTTTTTTTTGTTCCAATTCTCTGGCAACCCTGTCTTTTTCCCGGTGAAGCGGTGAAGATGCTTTGGGACCCTGCTTGGCGCGTTTTCAAAAAGTCAACTACGCAAAATAGCTAGGGTTACCACGCTTGGCGCGCCTATCGTTCATTTAGCGAGAAAAGGGTACCTAAAGCACAGATTAACGAAATATCGTATCAATTGCGATATTGCATCGTTTTTTTAAAGTGTTTCATTTCGGAAAATGTATTGTTTTGTTTTTTAAGCTAGGAAAGAAAACTTTCTTCTTCTTTTAAACTTTGGTAAGATTTCTGTTGGTTTCTGTTATCAACAAAATTGTTCTTATTTTCTCTTTTGGCTTATTTTTGTCCATCTCCCTTGGGGTTGCATTCGAATGTTCCAAGGGGGTGTTTTACCCCATTTATCGGGTAAATCAGTGTTTTCAATGCAAGGTGATATGAATTGGTTAACAAAAGTGATATGAATTGGCGCGACCACTTGGCGATATATCGCCAAGCTTTTGATCGCTAAGTATTTGACGCCAAATTGGCGAAAAAAAAATTTTTTTTTTTTTTTGATTTGGGTTCAATTTGGCGCTGTTGGCGATATTTTGCGAAAAATCCACTGAATGATGTTAAAATCGACGATATTTAGGAGATTAATCATTGTAAAACATTTTTTTGCATTGTTTCGTAGCAATCTAGGGATACAAATGTTTGAATTGTTATCTTGCTCACTCCAAGCACTATTTTAGCATTTAACGCATCTACTAAGAAATTTACACGTAAAATTAAGTAGTGTGGGGTCCATATCAGATCTTTATATCACTTTAAAGGAATTATAGTTGAATAAAACTAAAATAGAGCATTTTTTCTGCGATATCAATTATTTTACAAATGCACTTTTAATTTTATACCACGGGCAAAGCCGTGCGGGTACCGCTAGTTGCTTATAAAGTTGCATTATGTTAACCAGACATGAAAATCTAAATAAATAGGGAGGAGGCTGCGGTGAGCAGGCTAATTTAAGCTGCACTTTCAATGTAATTTTATGTGATGTAAATTTGTTTAAATAATTGATAGCCATTTATTTCAAGACTTTCATTCTTTATGAAAATTAGTCATTTAACAGCGCTGTGTTGAAGGAGAAAAATACCGATACATAAAAACAGTTGAAATATTGTTTCTACGTGTTAGGAGAAAATTACATATGTTTACTAAAACAACTGTATTTATCATAATTTCTTGTAAAATAAGAAATATTTGTTCCCGCCGATTAATTGGCCCAATTTTGCCGATTATAAATAATCGGCAAGGAGGCCGATTATGGCCGATTAATCGGTACTACCGATTAATCGGTGCATCCGTAGTAACTTCCGTTATTTTTAGACAAATTTTTTAGAATTGAGCACCTCTGTGCAAGCAAATAATGTTATACAAACCTTGTACGAAAGTAATTTATGAAAATGGCAATCAAAAGCGAAGTTAAAATGCAAAAATCTTTGATGCACTTAAATTTTACAAAATTTAGCAGCCAAAAATAAAACAGCAGTTTTTTGGAAATTATTTTCATAGATTGACAACTTTGAGTCAAAAATTAAAACCCAAGAGCTTTTCAACTGGGTAACTTACGTTACGAAATTCACTTAAACATATATTTATTACAATAAATAATTAATGAAAACTTTAGCTCAATTTATGTTAAAATATTGAAAATTAACACAATCTAAATAAAATTTTTCTGAACTTGTGTTTTGAAAAACATATTTGATAAGCTTAAAATGGAATAGTAGTCATTTTTCAATAACTTCTTGTGCATTACCACCTAAATGTACTGGATACAAATAGATAATTTTAAATAAATTTATATCTTAAAAGGAGAAAATAAATATGTAATTTAGAAAGATGTATATACTCTTATTAGCAAGCAGAGACATTTTAATAAATGAGATTAATTTAAAAGAAAGTAAATACAGCATAAATAAACTAGATTTTAAATCAATTATTCCTACTAACCACATTGGTTAACTCCACAACTTACTTTATTTCCAAATACAAGCATCTAAATTTTACTTTGGTAACTTACGTTACACATTTTGATTACAGCACAAAAAATTAAATAAACAATATTCAAAAGAAAAATACTGTGCTTAGCACACACTTATAAGATAGAAAATATAACACAGTTAACATTATATTGCCCTTTCTTTATTTACATCAAAAACTTTAACATGTTTTTCGTAACGTACGTTACGCAGAACAGAGCCTTTTGGAAATCGACATAAATCATTTAATTGAAGTAAAAACACTTGTTTCAGCAATTCACAATATTAATTTAACCCCTTCCCGGCTTATCCCGAGCTGGACTCGGGCAAGCGAAATGTTCCATTCTGGCTCATCCCGAGTGTAGCTCGGGCACGGTGAAAATTAACACTGCACAACCAGTCTTTCAAGAATTATTTCACATGTCCCTTTTATGGTTTCGGATGCTTTTATTTACTATTGTTGCTACTAAATAACATAACTATACAGTGTTTTGAGCTGTAGATTTAAGATAAGAGTAGGCGCCGAATCCAAAGTATAATGATTTCTGCTATACAGAAAGCCAACTTTGCAGGTAAATACCCATTTATTTAAATAGATATTTTTACATTTATTTTTAGGAAATGTTGCATGCGAATGATGCTATTATGTTTAAAAAGATATGTATGTATGAAAATAAGCATAAAAAAATTGACATTTTTTGATCCGTAATCCCGAAATTACTCATTGATTTAAATAGATATTTTTACATTTATTTGTATGAAATGTTGCATGCGAATGATGCTATTATGTTTAAAAAGATATGTTTGTGTGAAAATAAGCATAAAAAAAATGACATTTTTTGATCCGTAATCCCGAAATAAAATGAGCCTGGAAGGGGTTAAAGTGTAATATATTATAAACTTAATTTGTAACATTTATCTGAAGAAAATAGTTGAAACTTACCAATGTTGGTTTGGTCATTTGTTTCACTAAAAATGAAGTACTCTGATGCCAACTTCAAAGTATTTCCGAAACTAAAAAAACTAAACTCCTGACAAAAATTATTATAAATAAGAAACTTCTGACATTTTTAAACCAAAAAATATGCAGGGCAGTCACATGGCTTGAATTTAATTTTTTCAACGCTTTTCCACACATGCATGGAATTGCCCTGTTATTAGAGCCAATTAATGCCTAAAACTTACTGCTCTCTGTCTTCTTCAGCTATTTTTTTTCTCTTGTCATTGAAATATTTGTCAGAGCTAAGATTTGTTTACACTATGTATTGCATCAATGATAGATGATTTATGTTTGCAAATCAAGCAAAATTAAGTAATCGCTGGTAGGGTAAATTCATTTTATCTACCAGTTTGAAGGCTATCTTGGCTAGACTAAGAGGATACCTGCCTCCAACTCGGTTATTGGCTATTCCTGACTGAGGAGTCCAGAATAAAGACGAAACTGCAGTCTTAGGATGTCATGACCGAGCTGTGGGTGTATTTGTTTCAAATGAAGTTTCAGTTGATATACACTTTTTGAACACCATTGAATAGCAAAACGCTGTGAAAAAATAATAAATTAAATTGATTAAACAAAAAAATGAAAAGAAACTATTTAGCATACACGCATTATGTTAAAAATAGTAATAAGTTCAGAAATTTATTAATCTGTAATTTATCTCTAAAGCTTTGAATAGTTAGCATTAATTACCTTTACGCTGCAAAAAATGAACTGCTGTTTTTACAGTATAATAATGGCAGCCAAGGTTCCAGTTTAAAACTGTAAAACTATCGATTTTACAGTTTCTTACTGTAAAGTTAGCAATTTTATGGTTTATTGCCGTAAAATTTAGCTGTATTATACTGTAAAAACAACAGTATAATACTGGCAATGCACGGTAATAAACTGTTAAATTTGCAACTTCACAGTTTATTACTGAAAAATTAGCAATTTTACAGTTTATAGCTGTAAAAATAACAATTTTACAGTTTATTACCATGAAATTGCCAGTTTTTAGTTTATTACTGTAAAATTTAATTAAGTGATTTATATCAATTTCCAAAAGGCTCTGTTCTATGTAACGTAAGTTACCAAAAACATGTTAAAGTTTTTAAAGCAAATAAAGAAAAGGCAATGTTAACAATGTTAACTGTGTTATATTTTCTATCCTATAAGTGTGTACTAAGCAAATAACAGTACTTTTCTTTTGAATAATTTTTATTCAATTTTTTGTGCTACAATCAAAACGTGTAACGCAAGTTACCCACATATGCAGATAATGTAAGTTACTTTAGTAGAACTTAAATGCTTGTGTTTAGAAATAAAGTAAATTGTGAATAAAACCTATGTGGTTAATAAGAATAATTTTTTCAAGAATTCTTTTGATTCTACTGTATTTACTTAATTTAAATTAATCACATTTCTTAAAATGTCTCTATTTGTTAATGAGATTACAATACACCTCTATTATAAATTACATGTTTCTTTTTGGCAAGATATTAATTCTCCCTAAACAATATTACTGCGTTCAGAATATTTAGGAGGTATTACTATGAATTATTCAAAAATGACTTCTGTTATTATTTAAAAGTTATCAAATATGTTTTAGAAAAACAAATATAAAAATATTTTATCTCTTTCTATTGAAATACATTTTATTCTGCATTAAAATGCCACTGAACTTTGCAGAAAAGATGCGCTGTAGAAGGGGTATGAAAAAAGTTATGTGGATATTAGATTCATTAATAAAAGTCACTCTTGATAGTATTGAAATGTGTTAGAAAAGCAAAATTTATCAAAAATATTTTCTGCAGATCCGCACATTGACAATGACCATTTAAGAACTAGAAATGAATAAACTGTAGGGTTTTGTTTAGTTAGTATTTTAAGGAACAAGAAGAAAAAATAGAGATAAAAGCTGGTGACTGGTGTGTGGCGAAGTACGAAAATAAATTGTATCCTTGAGTTGTGACTATTATTGAAGAAAACGAGTTTGAAGCAAAAACCAATTAGAAATGGTCAGAAACGACAGACGAAATTTATTGTAAAAGAAAACATGATTCGAAAAATAGGATTACCTGAACTTGTTAATATCAGCGGCCAGTATGCATTTAAGGTAGTAGTCTGGTAACTTGAGTTCAAAAAATCGAAAAAAAATTTTTTCGCTTGATTTGAAAGTACAATGTTCTGAGAATATACGGTGAAAATTGCAGACAGAAATTCGAAATATTTCGGGAGTTATAACGAGTTTCCTAGAGCGCCTTGGAGTTTGTTGTTGAACTTTAAACGCGTTTTTCTCAAAACATTGTTTTTCTGGTCCGAACTTTTTTTCTACGGAACCGATTGCTTTCAAATTTTAACAGGCTGTTCTACACACTTATAGTTCTCGTCGGAACTAACGATAATTTTTTTCACTCCTAACTTTTTATTTTACAACCCTTTCTTTGCTAAAATAAAAGGACTTTTTTTTTCAAAATCCGCCATTTTGTTATTTAACCTTGAAATTTAACTTCAGTAGTTCCGACCAGAATAACATGTCTATTGATTAAGAATAA
>JAXGGA010003359.1:0-104164 GCA_038373865.1 Uloborus plumipes | reverse complement strand
ATAAATTTCGAACTGTGAAATTAGACTATTAACTTTTCAATTAGTAGCCAGAGAATTGTTATGTATAAATTTATATTCTCCATGTGTTATGTACTCTATGATTATTGTTGATTCAACTCAACTCAACTCCAGCACTCCATGTTTCGTTTTCGACTTCGCAGGGTGCGCGGTGCGGCGAGATCTTCTCAACAACATGTAACTCTGTAAATAAATTAACTATATTTAACCATCCAGTGCCTCTTCAATCAATTCCCTGATTAGAGACATAATATTGTAGTTTTGTTTATTTTTTTCGTACTTGTATTGCTCTTTAGTACCAAACGATTATATATGCTCATTTCGTTTTTACTAAAGAAATTAATATGTTTTGTTGTCAATCGTCTTTCCGTTGAACACCATCGCTTCATTAGTGTACATTTCATTCTGGGGCATCAAAATGAAATGTCTCTACGAATAGATTCGCCATTTATCGCTCTGATGGGTCAACGCTATCAAAATGAACATCTGAGCTTTTGCGTAGCAATTAACCCTACACTGCATGATTTTTTATCTTTCGTAGAAAAATATATATGTGTTTGTCAATGTAATAAGAAAACATGGAAAAATATTTTTAAAAATTTAACTCTAAATTTTCACCCCTTTCTAATTAAAAATAGTTTTGTTGCCAAATGGCTACACCATGCATTCAACAGATAAAAATGATTTTAAATGATAGTCTTGAAATTAGTTCTTTTTTGTAAAAAAAATAGAGGAATTGAACATTTGGTGCACTGTACTCTTGTAATCCTTTACATTTTGACATTTTACATTATTTTTTATATGTACTTGTACTTTCCGATGATCAATTCTGTCAAATCTGATGTCTTTTGGAGGCTCTCTCGCGCAAGCTTTCTTTCTTTTCTCTTTTTTTTTTTGGTTTGTAACTAGTTCCTCTGTAGCTAATGGTCTCTTTTTAATACGCTTTTATTAATTTCACATGTGGGTTTGTATGTATGTATGTATGTATGTATGTAACTCTGAACAAAATATAAAATTTACGTTCTTTGCAAATATAAAAGTAATATATTTAATATTATTTTTAATACTAAAAGCTAAACTGTATTGCATATTGATGTATTATAAGTACATGTAAACTTAAGTGCGGATATTCAGTAGTTTTGAAAATCAGAGGGAAACCCGTGATGATCACAGCGCATTCCAATGTAAAAGCGTATTTTTTAGTTTTTTTTTTTTTTTTCAAAACTATATTTTAAAATTATTAATGACTTTACTTGTACGTGTAAGCACAACGTTTGTGCTAACTGAAATCTAAAATGAACACGTTTTGAAGGCTTTTCCCTATTGATTTTTTGTTTGTTCACTCTGTTGAACATCAACTAAGCATTGATAATTGCGAGGTCTTATAAACGGTAGAACAGCCGAAAGTACCACTTTTGGGTCCGCATGATTATATTATACCTTCCAAAAAGAGAAAGAAGCTAGCGCGAAACATAAACAAAGCACATAGTTCATGAACTATAGAGATGAATCGAAGTGTTCTCTGGATGCTTACTGCATAATGTTGCCAAATGGCTACAGACGTGTATTATGTCCTAGATTTTTTCCAAATAATTATTTTGATGTAAAACGTATATTAAACGAAAGACAAATGTTTGTTTTATTCATGTTATTTTTTTAAAAGAAGAAGAAAAATATTTCATTGTAAAAAATAATTTCAAAACATGGTAGTTTGAGTGATTTTAAAAGCTATCCATATGGATTCATTTAAGAGCATGTAACAGACCAGTGCTACCATGTATGGAGGATAAATGATGATAATTGCTTTAAATATACCCAATACTTGCTTTTTATGCATTGATCTGCCTTATAACTACATTCTGCTATTCATAAGGAGGACAAATTGTCCATGTATCCAATTGGCAACACCATGCAGTGTAGGGTTAAGATCGTGTGAGCAGCAGTAATGAAACAAAATAGTAAATAGAACAATATTATTTCATTGCTACATTTTTATTTATCGGCTGCGAAGAAAAGCGTATATTTTATTAATGCAGAGATGTCAAAATTGAACGCCATTGCTATATGTTGCTAATTCGAAGAAAGTAAACAATGAATGAATGTCGTATGACTGAATCATGAGTTGCGACCAACTTTACCTGAAAAGGGAATTTATTTCCCCTAAAAAGCAGTACTAAGAGGGCCTTCGGCATCAATTCACTCTGTACTCCACTTCAGTTAACTACATCAATATTTTTTAACCCTAAAAGATAGGATAAACGTCACTTTTTACAGCGGAAACAACATGCTAATAAATGTAAACAAACATTTGGGAGGTCGTTGTTCAGCGCTCTCTAGCGGGCAAATCTTTGCCATTGATGTTTTGAGTAATGAAGAAACCTGTATAAAACGCTATCTAGTGTAGCCTTGGTATAGATAATCCATCTTAATCTATATATATAAAGATGACGGTGTTTGTTTGTTTGTTTGTTTGTTTGTTCGTTTGTTCGTTTGTAACCGCTGGCCAGAAGCCCCCACAGCACCTACGGACCTGAAACTTGGCTCAAAAATTCGAACGTACCCCGCCCTCGTGCACCTCGAAGCCCAAATTTTTAATTTCGAATTAGTTATTTTTAAATTAATTAATTAGTCTCATTTTTGGTGTATCCGCCATAATTGAGGGGGAAAACCTTCAACTACCCCATAACATTACATATCGCTGGAAAGGGTTTTTTTTTCTGAAAAAGAAAAGTTTTAGCACGTTTCTGTCCGTTAATTACGACAGGAGATATTAATTAATTAAATTTGGTCAATTTTCAAGGAATAACTCTACGCAACACTGAAACACTAGAGCCATTTTCCATGAAAACTGCTCTTTCGTCTCTGAAGTTACATAGTGGTTTAAATTTGCGAATAGAGTTAAGCCTTGAAAAGTGACAAAATTTGAATAATTAATATCTCCTGTTACTTACTTAACTTAATGTATTTTTTATTTATTTGGCGAATTGGGTTTTAAACTTCAACAAGACTTAGTGGAATTTAAAAGGTTGTGAAGCACATTTTACTTAAAGACTAGGGGAAATGGTAGTTATTGGGCCCCATATACCAGTGAAGATAATGTGACAGTAGCAAAAATTGGTATAACTCCTCTGAAAACTCCTATAAATTTGTATACACCATCTACTTCAAACAAATTGTAACAAATTTATCGATGATTACCAACAAAATACGCCAAAAAGTAAGAGAAAATTTCTTAATAGGATAGACAAAAAAAACATTATTTATTATTTCTGAGAGTTATAGAGCAACTATTGAAAATAATGAACAAGAAAAGCAGCAAAAGGAGTGAAAAGAAAAGAGAACGGAATGGACAAGCAGCCGTACAGAAAGAAAATGCTTTAAAGAAGACTAAAACAAATAAAAATAAGTCAAAAAATAGAAAAGGGAAAGATGGAGAAAGATATTGAATGCTATAATGTTATAATATACTTAATGAATGGAAAATATATTCAATTAACGGTATACCTTCATATAATGGTATATCATACTCATGTAAAGGTATAATATTTTCGTATATGTATGAATAATACAGTATAACATTGAATGTTTACATGGCCAATAACTATCTGGTTTCATGGCCCATAACTATGATAAGGTGGCCAATTACTATCAATTTGACATTTTTGTTTTTGCGTTGATTTTTTTCTAATAATATATTTGAAAAAGTGTTTTCAGACAGTATGAGTAGTAAAGTACATTAATATAGTAGCATATGAAGTATTTTTTATTTATTCAGAAATATTTCATTCATTTTTTATTTGAGCGTACAAATACGATGTCGCTAAAGTAGCCAATAACTATACCGTTTCACCTATAATAATTTTACTTCTGAGGGTTGGAGTGAATTTAAATTGTAACTTCCTTCACATTTAAATGCACGGGCATCGCCGTGCGGGTACTGCTAGTACTATTATAAATGCGAAAGTTTGGATGGATGTATGGATGTATGGATGTTTGTTCCTCTTTCACGCAAAAACTACTGAATGGATTTTAATGAAACTTTTACCATAATGTAGCTTATACATCAGAATAACACATAGGCTATAATTTATAACGATATTCGAAAAATTTCGATTGGTAGCGCCTTTTTCATTCCGATTTAAGGTACATTTTTCGCATAAATCCGCGAAGGCTTCCAACAAACTAATTCAATATTTAGTGCATCATCTCAACTCCCTGTCGATAGCTAGAGTTGCGTGTATCATTTCCGCTTTTCGCATTACATTTTCAAGGCTCAAGTCAAATCAAAAAGAAAAAGTTTTTTTTCAGCTTCATGGTTAATATCCAGGCTTTTACATTAGACACTGGAAACGCTCGCGCACCCGCTCGCTAACCAGCTGTTACCATGATTTGTATTTTCAAACATTTTGTAGTCTTAGTTGTAAATAGAATATGTATCCTTAAGCAATGTGTTTTTTATTGTGCTTTGAAACGTGCAAATATTATTTTGAAGTATAAATTGTATTCTGTTCACTGCATCAATTATTTTCGCGAGTTTTGTAAATATGTTTTAGAGTATCGGTAACGTAATCGCTAGATGAGATTGGCAACTAATTAGGTTCATTATTCTCTAATTTGATAGAGCTTTAAATACAACTTTTTGGTATTTTAATAACCGGTTAATCCAAGCAAATTGGTAGGTACGGGGGTCTCTGGGGTGCTAAATGCTAAATGCAAGATTTTAATAACTGAGATGCTCGGCGATTTTTTCAACTGACGCCAGTTTTTGTGCCAAAGACTACGTAATAATATTTTACTTCTTACACTACGTAACCAAAATAAAACGGTTATTGTCTGCTATTTATCGACTGCGGCAAAATCTCAATCATCGAAATACTACTCCCACATTTGAAAAGTTTAGTTTTTTTTTCTTTTGTTGGCCGATTCCGTATGTATCCAATAAAAACCTTTTTCAAATTATGGTAAAAACGTAAGGTAATCCTCATACTAAATTAATCAAACCCTTAAACAAGACTACATTACCATTAATTTTCGTTTTTGCACAAATAATCGTCAAATGTTCTCTATTAATTTCGAAATCATTGAGGACAAAAAGTTTTAGCGTCATTTTATGGTCAGCAATAGTATCTCAGCATTTGATGGCTATTTCTCTGAGACAAAAATTAGTGACATAATAATACTTAATGTATTTTCATAAAGTAGGGAGGAGAGCAAAATTATCCTAGGTATCCAAAAAAAGTTACCACAAATTTGGTGAAATTTT
Source organism: Uloborus plumipes (assembly GCA_038373865.1). Taxonomy (NCBI): domain Eukaryota; kingdom Metazoa; phylum Arthropoda; class Arachnida; order Araneae; family Uloboridae; genus Uloborus; species Uloborus plumipes. Next base: position 98,883 of record JAXGGA010003359.1, on the reverse strand, counting down.
AAAAATCGTCAAAGTGGTGTGCTTTGCATTTTTTCAGTTTAGGAACCCCCCCCCCCCCCCCCAAAGGTGAGTATAAATTGTTTCTATAAATTATTACTGACCCAGGCAACGCCGGGTAATTTTGCTAGTTTAAATAATATTTTTTTTAAAAAAATGTTATATTGCTGCAAATTTATCATTTCAAACAATGTTTCTAGCAGCATAATCTCATCGGCCGATGATCGGCCATTCATCGAAACCCGGTGAAATTCTCATTGGCCGGTAATCGGATTTCGATGAGTTTTCATCGGGAATTGCTCCAATATGTCTCATCGGCCAATCAGAATCCGAGCAGCAAAATCCGATGAGTTTACGATGAGATTTGGAGCAATTTACGAGCAGTGCAGTCCCGTGCCGATGAATTTAGGATCAATTTTGGATGAAAATACGATGAGAGTTGGATCAATATACGAGCAGTGTAGTTCCGTGGCGATAAATTTTGGATCAAAATACGATGAGAGTTGGATCAATTTAAAGAAAAAAGAGAAAAAAAGAAAAAAGACCGCCGTTTAGTTCCGTGGCAGTGAATTTTGGAACCTCTTTTTTATTTCCCCCAACCATTTGCGACTGGCCAACAGGAATAGCATTGCGCGCGACTTGCGCTCCAGAAAAAAAAGTGGATTACTAATGAAATAAATTAAGTCATGCAATATGGTTTTCAGTTTTACATTCTTTGATGTGCTGTGCACTAGTCTAGTGCCTTCAATGAAGTTTTATTCTCCTCAGGATTTTTTAAAAAATTCTTTTGTTTTATCAGACCTATGTTCAAGGTTTTGTTTGCTATATTCTGAGCAATATTTTGAACGATAAAAATAAACCAATGCATTTAGAATGTACTTTAATCTATCAACTAACGGTCTTGCTTCATTTCATAGTGTTTTTTTACCTGTAATTTTATTTTTAAGACTGTTTTTAAAAGTCCACGAAGAAGCTTGCTTTGGCGACAGCTGGGCTTTAAACGCACGCCAAACAGGTTACTGTACTCAAGGTTTAAAGCGCTTGCATTTAAAGTAATTTAAAGCAGAAAGATGGAGGGTCTCTTTCAACGGAATTTTTATATTTTGGAAGTGTTTAAAACATTTCCATGAGTACGCTTGATTTTTTTTTTTTTTTTTGTATTACATTGTACAAATTATCTTTCTACAAATATTTTGTTACTTAGTGTCTCTTATTCTCAGGATTCTCTGCTGCTTCATTGATATTGTATTCGATAGTTACGAAAATATCATAGTGTCAGAAAATTTTTCGAAATTTAGATTTAGAATTAAAATAAATGAATATGAATTGATTACTAAACTTTCAATATTCATTCGTCATCAAAAATAACGATTATAAACGTAATGCCCTATAATTTGTTTATAGAATATATTAATTCATCGATTTTTTTTTTTTTTTTTTGTGTGTGTCTGAGATTGTGATGTTTGTGTATGATTATATCGGGAAAGTGCATATAATCGGCTTTATAGAGTCCATGTAAAAAAGGCTAATAGGAAATTTATAATAATTTTTTTGGTAAAACACTCTTTCAAATGTTCATTCCACAAATGACTATAAATATCATCTTACTACTATTATATATGCGAAAGTTTGTATGGATGGATGGATGGATGTATGGATGGATGTATGTTTGTTCCTCTTTCACGCAAAAACTACTGAATGGATTTTGATGAAACTTTTACCATAATGTAGCATATACATCAGAATAACACATCTTACTACTATTATATATGCGAAAGTTTGTATGGATGGATGGATGGATGTATGGATGGATGTATGTTTGTTCCTCTTTCACGCAAAAACTACTGAATGGATTTTGATGAAACTTTTACCATAATGTAGCATATACATCAGAATAACACATAGGCTATAATTTATAACGATATTCAAAAAAGTTCGATCGGTAGCGTCTTTTTCATTCCAATTTAAGGTACATATTTCTCATAAATCAAAAGGCATTGACCAAACTAACTCAGTATTTAGTGTATCATCTCAACTCCCTGTCGAAAGCTAAAATTGCGGGCATCATTTCTTCTTTCCGTATTTAATGTCCAAGGCTTTTCTCAAGTCAAATCATGAAGGTTTTTTTTCCAGCTTCATGGGGAATATCCAGGCTTTTACCATGATTTGTATTTAAAACGTTTTGTAGTCTTAGTTGTGTAAGTAGAATATTTATCCTTAAGCAATGTGTTTTTTAATGTGCATTGCTGCGTGAAAATATTATTTTTTTAGAATAAATTGTATTCCTTTGTTAGTAAATTGTTGACTGTATCAATTATTTTCACAAGTTTCGTGAATTTGTCGGTCCTGCTTAATCGTCTAACGGATAAACGAATAAAATATCCTGAAACTAGATATTTCCCATGCCATAGACGCAATGCTAAAGATTCCGCTTAATCGAATTCTCCGCTTAATCAAATAATATTTCTTGGAACCGACAGTATTCGTTTGAGCGGGGCCGACAGTATGTGTTTTAGTGTTTTAGAGTATCGGTAATGTAATCGCTTGAAGAGATTGGCAACTAATAAATGGATTAGGTTCAGTATTTTCCACTTTAATGGAACTTTAAATACAATTTTACAGTATTTTTAAAAATTTGTTGGCGTTGATTGGGCGGTACTTACAATTGGTCACTTAGAATACAATCGAACAGGTATCTTGCCGAATTTGTTGCAAAAATATTATAATAACTAAGATTATGGGTAATGTTTTCCACTGACGCCAGTTCTGGCGCCAAAGACTATGTAATAATACTTTACTTCTTACGATATAACTAAAATAAAACGATTGTTGTCTGATATTTGTAGACTGCGCCAAAATCTTAATCATCGAAATAATACTCCCACAGTTGAAGAAAAGTTGTTTTTTTTTTTTTTTTTTTGGCCGATTCCGTACGTTGTCATTAAAAAACTTTTGAAACTTACGTCAAAGCAGAAAGTAATCCGCGTACGAAATTAATCAGACCCCAAAACTAAAATTACCATTAATTTGTGTTTTTCGCACAAATAATTGTCAAATGCTCCCTACTAATTTCGAAATCACTTAGGACAAAAACTTTTAGCGTCATTTCATGGTCAGCAATATTTTCTTAGCATTAAATGACAATTTTTCTTTGACAAAAATTACTGTCTTAATAATACCTAAGCATATTTGCATAAAGTAGGGAGGGGAGAAAAATTATCCTAGGTATCCCAAAACAGTTACCGCAAATTTAGCGACATTTTAAATCGTCAAAGCGGTACGTTTTGAGTTCTTTTAGTTTGGGGAAAAAAAGCGATTATTAATTGTTTCTCAATATTTTTACTGGCCCAGGCAACGCCGGGTATTTTTGCTAGTTACTAGTTTAGCTAGTTAGCTAGTTTTTGCATAAATACTAGTCAAAATAGTACTTTTTTATGAAATAGATATTGCTTCTCAGAGAAATTAATTTTAAATATGTATTATATTTATTAAAGACACGGACTAATTGTATTTTCACAAGTTTATTTTTTGTTGAATAAAAGTGTTAGATATTTAATCCAAACATTCGATGCTTTGGAAAATATATTTTCAAACCCTATTTCCAAATATAGTTATTTTATTTTTCATGGTTATGCGCATCAAAGCTATTAAATTATATCCTTGAGCTAGGACAATATTTTAATGTTTAGTAAAATAAACTTGTAAATATATATGATTAGAATCATTTAGTACATTTACTGATTTTAATACTGTATCTTACTTAAATATTCAAACTTATTCATTACTTATCTAAAATTAATGTTCTCATCAAAAGTTGTATAAACAGAGTTCATAAAACTTTGACAAGATTTTACTTTACATAATACTTGAAATGTATTTTTTAAATTTATTTCTTAGATTTAAAAAATCTGTTAAGTGTTTAAATAAGGGATGCACCGATAAGCAAATTGGCCGATTACCAATTAATCGGTTGATGATAATCGGCCGATTATTCGGCTGTGCTGATTAATGATAAGGATGATTGCTTTTAATATTGCCAATTTCACAATCACTGTTTTTTTCTCTCTTATATAATTCCTAGTTTGGAAATAGTAATTTATTTCTGAGAGAAGATTTTTTTTTCCATTTTCCTAATTTTCACAAAATAATTTCATTATTTTACCATATTTCTTCGAACCAATTTTCATATTGTCAATATTACATTAACATATTGTTAATTATATTAATTGGACTTAAAAATTAAAAATGGAGGGGGGGGGGGTCTTTGGTGAGCACTCCAATTTAGGAGTACTTTTAATTCAAAATTTTAATATTTAGTAGCCATTTAATTCAAGACTTTTATTCTTTGCGAAAATTAGAGGTTATTTAAAAGCACTGTGTTAAAAGGAGAAAACTATCGCGACATGAAAAATGTTGCAACATTACCTATGTGTATATTTATTCAAAAAAGTTGGAGAATTATTTTTTGATAACTTTATATCAACTGTGAGGATTATTATTACTGTCAATAAAATCATTCATCATAGTTTCTTAGTGAAGGTACACTTTAAAGAAGAATATTTAAAAAAAAATTTTCAGCGATGAATCGTCCCAATTTCGCCGATTATTAATAATCGGCAACGTGGCCGATTAATTGGTACTGCCGATTAATCGGTGCATCCCTAGTTTAAATGTATATGCATGGTAAAAATTTAATTTTGGAAAAAGTACAAAAATTACATGAAGTAGCAGATAAAATTTTAACGAATCCGGAAAATATTCACAAGGACTAATGAGTGATGTGAAATACCGCTTGTCTGGCATAAATTCATTCATAGGATTAAAAATAATACCAAATGCACCAACAGAAGTGTTGGGTTGGGTTTTCCTTTTCGACCGCGGGCAACTGACCACTTTACCCCAAACGAGCAATACCACGCCAAGTGCGGATGCCCCAGCTAATTCGAGTTGGACGGTTTTTCCACTCGGAGTGCATGCGCAGAAGAGCTATTTCCGTCCTTGTCACTACTCTGAGTATAAAGGTTCTCTACTATGGACGGGAACTTCAGCGTTGGACGGTTTTTGCCATTGACCAATCAGCGCGCGGTACACCTGTGTCGCTTCTCTCACTATCTAGGTTCTCTAGCCAACTCCAGCATCGAACACGAATTATCGGCGCGGAAAGCCAACGCTCTACCACCACGCTACCAAGTCTACGAAGAATGAGACCGACACTGCATATTTAACAAAAATTTGAGATTGGGAAAATTTTCATCAGAAAATTTGATCTTTACTACCTCTTTCCGATGAAATCTGTAGCTTGGCATATTTTCATCGGGAAATTTGATTGGAAGTATATAGTTTTCCAATAACACATAGCTCAGTTAATTTTCATCGGGAAATTTGATCGGAAGGATATCGTTTTTCGATGGAATATAGCTCATCTTATTTTCATCGGGAAAGTTGATCGGAAGGATATCATTTTCCGATGGAATTTTACTCATCTTATTTTCATCGGGAAAGTTGATCGGAAGAATATCATTTTCCGATGGAATTTTGCTCATCTTATTTTCATCGGGAAAATTGATCCGAAAGATATTGCTATCCGATGAAAAGTAGCTCATCGAAAACCGTGCTCGGATACTGATCGGAACGATATCGTCGTGCGTTACGGGATCAGTTTACGAGGAGTTAGTTGATCGGCCGAGCAAAATCCGATGAGTTGATACTACTTGGGGTTATGCCAACATACCCCGATGCATCTGCCAACTTACCCCGACTCCGGGGTAAGTTGGCACTGTTAAGAAGCCTTCGAAAAAGATTTTTCACGACTTTCAAAGTGAATTTTAGATGATGTTCCTCGTAGTTTTTTGTTTCCAAGATATTACCCTACAGAGGCATTAATTACTTTTACCATAAGTAAAACAGAAAAAATTATAAAAATCGAGAAGTAAAAACTATGCCAACGAGCCCCGGTCTCCTCTAAATTATGAACTTATAATTTTTCAAATAAAATTATTTTTCATAAAAAATGGCTTTAACTGGTTTTGATTCTGAGCGATTCAAATATATTTTCTCACGAAACAATATTTATTTTTGCAGGGGTAAGGACAAACTTGACATAACGGAATATCAGGACTTCCTGCGAAAATTGGCCAAAGTTAAGCGCTTACGTTTTGATGAAATATTTGCAAAACTCTGTACCGCCGAAAAGACGTGAATTGAGCACTTGTAGTGCAAGATGAGGAATATCGATCAAACTTTTTAGAAAATTGAGATTAATTTTAGCTCTTTATGTAATTTTATCTTGGAATTAATTGGAATAAAATGTTCATAAGATTTACCGTATGCTGTAAGTGAATTTAATTAGTGAGCAAAAGCTCGCTCCATAACACCGCCGGTGCATCAAAAAAAGGAGGAGGCATAGAAATGTGGGGGAAGGGAGTCAGCGCCTCTAAAGCAGCTTTTTTTTTTTTTTTTTGAAAAATTTGGCTATATTATTGGATTTTAGCATTACTGATTAAATGATCGTTAAAAAATGAGGAGTATGGCTTCAAAATCAACCAAGCTGACTACCATAGATATCCCCCTTACAGTTCGAAGTTCCATATCCTTATGAAATAACATGAAAAAAGTCCAGTTTTTGAAATTTTCAGCTTTTATAAATCAATCCACAGAGTAGTAATTGTTAATTAACTCCATCATAACTTTTTAACACTGCAAAATGAGGGGGCAAGGACCTTGTACTTTTGGAAGTGAGGGGGCAGTCACCCCCCTTACGAGCCACCTATGTGACCTCCCCCCCCCCTAAATTATCCATCCATTGTATTCAAATACATTATGAATGAAATGTGAACGATTGCAGTAATCTGTTCAATTTATTTCTTATTTTAAACATATTAAAAAATATTACTCTTTTTTTCTTTGTTCATGTTATTAATTAATAACGTTCACAACGATAGATTACATACTTACTATTATAACGCAGATCTAGTAGCTTCCTAGCAGTTTTGGTATTTTTTATTAACACCCAACAAACTTCTGAAATTTTTCGTACATAAAACTTTATGTTCGTCAGCATGACTCCCCCCCCCCTCTAAAATGGTAGTTTGTTTTACCCCTGACTGTGGACGGTAATGTTTTAGTACTTATATTAAGCCTTCACTATAAATAAGTATTATTTAGCACAGTTAAAATCCCTGTTATCTTTTTCGTTAGATGATGACAAATAAATATGAAAACTTGAACAGAAACATTTCCTCCAATTAATGTTATTAATATCATCCTGTGTATGCATTTACATTTTCATTCAAAAGTAACATATAACCTCTTTGGCACACAAAGGAATTAAATTATCTTACAGCTAGCATTATCAAAGTTAGTGTTTCCACGTGGGATATTCAGCATAAAAAATTGTTTGAACAAATAAGTAACATTGAAATATAAATATTATAAATTTCGGAGTATTTTTGTCCAAAGAATTTCAAAATTGCCAATTTTTCTTTGAATGGAAATAAACCCCCCGTAAAAAAATCGAAAAAATGCGGAGGAGGTGTTCTCGAAATTTGTTGTTTTTTCCCAACCATTTTTATCTTTTAACACAAGAGTACCCACTTCGAAAAAGTAAAAGCTTCTCCTTCCTCCAATTACCACGACCCAGAGTGAGACCTCCCCCCCCCCCCCCCAAAAAAAAAAAGAAGAATGCCTCTAGAATCTCGCCTGGATTTTGTGGTTTTGTTATAATCGTCGAAACCTATATTAGTAGCTGATTTTGTTTTATGCGAAAAATTAGTCTTCAGAATTTTAGAAAATCTCTTTAGTAATGCAATAATTCTCATTTTTTTAGAAATTAGAATAATATTTTTTTCTAATATTAATATTTTAAAAGAACGTAATTTATATTCATTTTAAAAATCAACATGTGTCGTGCCCGAATACAGAGCTATCAGTTAACTGAGGCTCATCGGGTACTAACCAGAAGCGAATAGGGAAGTTTTCGATTTTTCAATTTTATTTTTACATGATAGAGCAACATACATGAACATCAACGACGAAAAAATTTTTGCGCTGCGACAAGTAGTTTTTTTTTTAAATAATTTTTAAATTTCAAGCGGGGGTGACGTCACTGGGCATTCGTTGGCGCTTTTGAACTTTCTACTAAGGCGAAGAAAGAGCGAGAAGCTTTAGATGCGAGGAGCTCGAGAAACCGGTTTCTCCGGCTTCCGCACTGTTGTTCGCTCTGCGCTGCCGTACTTTTTTTTCCTCGCCAAGTGATGCGTTCTAAAAATTTGAATACGAATTTCACCAAAAAATATCAAAACAATCACCCCTAGCAGGGTATTGAATTGCTCTTTGATTAATCCAGTTTTAAATAGTGAATTAGTAGACTTTAAGGTATTGATTACGGTAGGAGAAAATCCCGCAATGAAACGATAATATAGCAAAAATCAAATTTTTATGGATGAAAGGCTGAAAGTTACTGCCTTCCGACGTCACGGGTTTCGGTTTCAAGGCGCGCTTTTTTTGCGCGTGGGTTTTTAAAAAAATCATTAAGAATCAACCGTTGTGTTTTAAAATTCGGCAATGGTGAATTTTTGTGTTTTGTAAGCCTCTTAACAATATTTAGTAGTTAAAAAAGGGATATTCAATAGGTCACAACTACCCTATTAACAGTTTTGTTGATACTTTAACGACATTCATACTCATATAACACTAAGTATTTCAAGGCCGTATCCAGAGGGGGGGCCCGACGGGCCCGAGCCCCCCCCGAAACCCAAAATGTTTTATAATGTAAAACAGAAAAAAAAATTTCTTTTTTTTAAATTTCAAATGGCAAAAAAATATATATATTATTTTTTCTTTTTAACTATTAAACGAGTAAAAATTTGAAGTACAAAAAAAAAAAAAAAAAAAAAAAGACAATTCAAATTCTTATTAGCTGCAAAACAGACTTGAAAACAAGACTCTCATTAGCACTTCCAGCTCTCTTTCCCAAATCAATTCAGGCTCAAGGCAAGCTACTTATCAGTTTGATCGGCGGTCCCCCCTCCCCCCATAAAACTTATAAAACTTACACCACTCAGATTCTTACCCCCTAATCGCCGGGCCCCAAGTTTCCGACTAGGCTGCGATTGCTTCTCAGCGCCCTGATTCAATTACCAGGGTACTTTTTTGGTCCCCGTTTATAAGCATTTGTAATCCTCGAGGGATTTTAATAGCTAAACATGTCTTCAAACACTTCTAAACATGTTAATATCAACAAGACCACACAAAAACGGATACGTTCACAGACCCTCTGCTTTGTTGGACGCTCACCAATCTTAGACAAAAGTTACTTTAAAAAAATTCCATTTACAAATGCTTAAAAACCTTGAAAACTTTGTTAAAATGTAGCTGTAAACCTTGAATTTTAAAGTTTCTAACACAAATGGAGGGGAGGTGGGCATCAAGTTGCGCGAAACTCAGCTCCTTGATTAAAAAAAATATTCTGCGTAATGCAAAAATCATATTCCAGCATTTTTTGTAGCATATTTTCAAAAATAATTTTTTGTGACTCGCATGTTTCATTTCTGACTATTCATTAAATACCTAATTCAGTATTTTAGAAGTTACTTTGTAATTGATTCTTTTTAATATGTTAAGCACGAGAAAAAATATTACCCTACCTGTATTCTTTTTTGTTTTCTGCAGTACTAGTGATTGAAAAAGAAATTGTCGTTATAAGTAGTTTTTAATATCTATTTTTAATCTTTAAAAGTTGTGTCTTTCAAAGTTTTAACAATTTCGTAAGACTGTCCAATCAACTATTAAAACGTCAGAGACTGGAAAGTGCAAATGAAAAGCTTTAAAGAATTTTAACTGTTCCAGAGTCTTTGAAAATCATTAAATACCTTTTTGAAACTCCTTCAAAAGTGCTTCAATCCTATTTCTTATAAATAATTAAAGTATGAATTAACTAAGTGGCCAGAATGTTACTCTCTCGTTAATTACTTTTTAAATCTCTACACTATTTCTTTTAAAGAATTTTATGTGTTTTATAATATTGGTTATTTTATGTTACTAACAAGTGCTGTGTCTGTCGGTGAGTTGGAGAACTGATCAAAAACTACTATGTAACTATAGTGAAAACCGATATAAGCAAGTGATAATGTGTTAATCTTTTCTCCACCCTTGTGCTTCCTCTCTGTCGCTTAATGTTGATCGTTTGTTAAACTAAACATTTTTTTATGCTTTGATTAATCTTAATTTGCAAAAGAATGCAGAAAATTTATGAGATTGTTGTTTGCCTACTTTTCCAACATGTTTTTGAAGTCCCGATTGCCCCATATAAGGCCTCAAAATGCAGAATTTTAAAACTTTTTTTCAAAAATTTTCCCGGGGGAGAAACCCCCGGACCCCCTAAAATTACAGATATTCTACCCCATTTAAAAAAGTTGTCATTACATGTCTCTCCATTTCCAATAAAGGTCAGTTCAAGAAAATAATAAGAATAAAGAAATGAAAAACATACATCAAACATCGTGGTTTCAGCTAGAAATTAGACTCATAGCGCACACAAAAATGTATGTGTGTTTGGGCAATGTGCGAAACTCTGGGCCCCTCCCGAAATTTTTTTCTGGATACGGCCTTGAAGTATTTGCCCCGGATCCAGAAATATTTGTAAAAGGGATAAAGGTTTCATGACCAGTATTCATACCAATTGCACATAAAATTATCAGTTAAGTGGAAAGAAGTACAGTTTCAACCTTCTTCAAGATGAAATACATACAGCGTGTCTCCGTTTAAGCCCTTGCAAGACATCTTCAAGTAATCATGATGCCTACTTCCAATTGCAGAAATGGTCAAAATTAGATGCAGAGTTAGGGCATTAGTTTGAACAATCAGAGGGGATATGATTCAGTTGTTTAAAAATATATCAAAATGAAAGATGTTACGGGGTTAAATTTTTGCACGGAAAGCAAGGTTAATAGGTTAATGTTATAAGCTGTTTAAATCTCAGGCTAACATGGAAATTCAGAAAAATTACTATTTTAGCAGAGTAGTGGGAACTTGGAATAGTTTACCGGAACCCAGCAAGCAAAACTTTTAGCCTCAAGATTGCATCAAAATTGACGTGTCAAGAAGGCAATCTTGTATCAATTTTGCCTCAAGATTGTTGTGTTACGGATTTTCGATTGTCAGAGTCTTGCCATAAGATTGTCTGACAAGGAGCATACAACCTAATATCAAAAAAAATAACAAGATAAGTTGTTTCTGTAATCTATATCAATAAAAATGAGTGAATGGTTGTATGTTTGTTTGTATACTTGTTCTCTATACAAAGCCACAGTTTGCGTCAGATTTTCATCGAAGTTGACACAGAGGTTAATTGATGCCCTAGAATTCTCATTGGCGGTGTCTTGAAATTTTAAAAAATCTAAAGCTCAAATTCAAGTTTTTTGTCAGAAAATGACCCTTATATAGGAATCTAGCCTATTTAAGGCCCCTATATAGACGAGCCGACGCATCAAGATTAAGTTTGCCCATTTTGGATCCAGCTCGTGTTTGAGTGGCTGTCTTTTCTGGCGAGTTATCGTGTTTTGGTAACTTTTCACACGAATTTAACAAAATTTGGCGATGTCCGGAAACTTTGCTCTGGTAACCCTAGCTCTGCAACAATGAAAAATAAAAGTAAAAGTAAATAAGTTGGATCCAAAGTGGTGAAACTTAAGCTTGATGCATCGACCTGTCTATATAAGGCCCCTATATATACGAGCCGGCGCATCAAGATTAAGTTTCACCACTTTGGAACCAGCGCGTGTTTATGTGTTTGAGTGGTTGTCTTTTCTGGCCAGTAATCGCGTTTTGGTAATTTTTCACTGTGAGCAATTATTAGCGGCACGTGGATTTGGCAAAGCTTAGCAATGTGCCAAAACTTTTTTCTGGTAACCCTACTCAGCAACAATGAAAATTTGAAAGTAAAAGTTAAGGAATTGGATCCAAAGTGGTGAAACTTAATCTTGATGCGCCGGCCTGTCTATATAGCGGCTCTATGTCTATATAGATGTCTATATAGCGGCTCTAAGCCTATTATTAGGCCTATTTTTTTTAATCGACATGAGCCTTTAGGTTACAAATTGATAAAACTTATGGTATTTAAATATTAGCATTTTCCAACAAAGATTAAAATTAAAACAATGAATTTTCATTTCAAGGCTCACCTATTTCATTTTAGCATGAAATAAGTCAAAAACAATTATAATTCATGTTCTCATTCGGCACAAAATGTGTATGATACAGAAAATTTTTTTCTTATCCTCCTATCAGAGGAATTATGCAAAAACATGGATTAAAAGCCTTATACATGTTTCGCTTTTAGCTGGTGCTATTTTTCTGTGAACTTTCCGTGATAATTAAGTTCTTTTGGGAGTTTGTACTTAGAACTTTTTGTACAACCATGTGGACTGAATTCAACCAAATAAGAGGTATGTTGCAATAATAAAATGGCCTTTAAAATCAGAAAATAGCCTTTCTTGGCCTATATTTGTAATCGACATAAACCTTTAAGCATGCAACTTGATAAAACCACAGATATTTAATTCTAATTTTTGCGAGCTTTTTTTAGTCCTCCTATTAGAGGAATTATGCAAAAATGTGGATTAAAAACCTCATACTTTTTCGCTTTTACTTGATACTTTTTTTTTTTTTTTTTTTTGTGAACTTTCCGTGAATCCTGAGTCAATTAAGTACTCCGGAGTGGATTTGAGGTCTCCCTGTTTCTCCCACGAACAGCTCTACATTGCCTGCTCGAGAGTAGGTTCACCCAAAAATTTGTTTATTCTTGCGCCTGAAGGTGAAACTAAGAATGTTGTTTATGAACAAGTTTTGCTCTAAATTTTTATTAGAATTTTTTGAGAAGCTAAAGTTTTATATTGATACGCACCCGGACAACTCCGGGTATAAAGCTAGTCTTGCATAAAAATTATCATGACAAGAAAATGGCAAAATCTTAGCATTTTCCTGTCATGACAATCTGTATGCAAGATGTGATTGCTTGGAAAAACAAGAAAATGTCAAGAACTAAACATTTTCTTGTCATGACAGTATTTATGCAGTATGAGATTGCTTTTGTAAACTTGCATAAAGATTGTCATGACAAGAAAATGTCAAGATCTGGATATTTTCTTATCATGACAATCTGCATGCAAGATGTGCAGGAATGCTGGGTGTAAAAAACTCCGCGCATACGCCTCTCTTCTATTGTGTGCTAATGATCTTGACGGCGACAATGAGATATCTAGAATATTCTTTTCAATCTTGACGCTGATAAGATTTATGCTATCTTGTTATTACAAGACGAAATCAATATTAATATGTCAAGCCCGAAAGCAGAATACTACTAAATCGGCGACGTACGTCGCAGAACAGACATCGGGGCTGGAGAACAAATCTGTTCAAAATTGAGCAACCAAAAAAAAAAAAAAATATATATATATATATCGTTCGAAAGCAAAACGCTTCGTTCGTATCCCATGTCTCGCAGAGCATCAGGCAATAATACCGGCGCCGTAGATAGTGCCGTGAAAATTGCCATATAGACCACAGCAGACGTGCGGACGACTTGACTTGAGCTTCTGAGGACCTTCCTGTTTTTCCGCAGAACTTCAGTGATGACACTTTGCGCAGGCTTCGTTTGAAGTTCTGCAATCCTTCTTATTTGGACCGCAGAACTTCAGCTACGAAACTTGCAGTACACATTCGTTATTCAAATAATGTTTCCAACGATTATTTTTTTCCGCATGAGAATCGCGGGGACGCAAACTTAGTCTGAAATTCTGCGAGCTTTCACATTTTGGCCACAGATCTTAAGTGACGAAGCTTGAGGTAGAGGTACACAAATCAGTTCTTCAAATTATGTTTGAAATTTTTTCGCAAGAGAATCGCAGGGGCCCAGGTTTTCAATTGAAGTTTTGCAGGTCTTCACATTTTATCCGCAGAACTTCAGTGACGACACTTTGTAGCATATATTAGACTAGGTGACCCGTGCGGAATTCCGCAAAAAAAAAAAAAAAAACTCTAAACTTAAAATTTAATACGACAATTTTTATTGGCTTCATTTGCACAACATCGCCATCTACTGCCGTCGTTCTGACAACTTTTCAAAGAGATCAAAGACACGTTCACTTTTACAACTACTACAAAAGTGATACCCTATATTAAAATCAAATACCCAAGGCTACTACTAAACTAAATACTAACGTTATCGCAAAACTACCGTAGTATTTTGAAACAATAAAAGTTACAATTAAGGTTTACCGAGCTAAGCCTTGGCTTGAAATGTCGCATTTAAAATTGATTTGAGCAACAATGTAACGATTTTGACAGTTGAGCAAAAAATTTAACTTTTTCAAACTTCAATCGCTTATAAGTCGCTTAAACGTGGATTTTCGAGATTCTCGTTACGCTGCGCTAGCGGAGAAACGTTCTAAAGAACGCATTTTTCTTAATCTTTCGAATGAAATCAAAATTGAGACGATACGACAATTATTTCGCTAGATAGAGTCAATTTTGTGCCCAAAAATTGAAGTTCGAATAAAAAACGAACCGACACTTTTTAGAGGGTGGGTCTAATTTTCGTCAATAGCCCGCTGGATAAGCTTCAAAATCATAAATTTTCTTGCAATTCGATAAAGAAATGAGCGAGTTTCGACCGGGTATAGGATTCGGCTTAGAGAAATAATATATGGAGATATTCAGTTATGTTTAAAACCATGTTTCCTCATGAGGGGATCGCGGGGATGCAAGCTTTTCTTGAAATTCTTCGGGCTTTCACATTTTGGCCGCAGAACTTCAATGACGAAGCTTGTAGTACAAATAGTTTTTCAAATTATGTTTAACAATTAATTCTTCCGCGTTCAAGAGTCGCGAGGAGCGGGATTCGTTTGAAGTTCTGCGAGGGGCCTACACATTTTATCCGCAGAACTTCAGTGACGAAATTTGCAGTACAAACTATAGTTATTCAAATTTTGTTTCCAACAATTAATTCTTCCGTGTTATAGAATCGCGGGAAAACGTGCTTCGTTTGAAATTCTGCGGGCCTACACATTTTATGCGCAGAACTTCAGTGACGAGGGGGGGGGGACGAAAATCAATATAAAACCAAAAAAAAAAAACCTTTTTCGCGGTACAAAATTAGGTATTCGACAATGTTCAAAACATTTTTTCCTCGTGAGAGAATCGCGGGAGGGAAGATGGGGGGGTGTAGGGGCCGGGTGTTTTACTCGCCTGAAGTTTCGCGGTCTTTCACATTTTGCCGCAGAACTTCAGAGACGACTTGCAGTGCATATCAGTTATTCAAATGATGTTTAAAACTATTAACTCTTCCTGTTGAGAGAATCGAGGGGAGCAGGCTTCGTTTTACACTGCTCGACATTGAAAATGCAACACCAAGAAGGAGTGGTCAGAAATTCATGCAAATTTTACCGTAGACGCACGTCACTGAGTTATGCAAATGATATGAAATGCGCAGCTCTCCGACGCACGTGAAGTAAGATATAAGAGAATGAAGTTGAAAAGTGGGCTATGTTCATGTTGGTTTTTCTGCCAGACTAATTATCGGAGAAATTTGGTTTTTGTCTCGAAGGATACGTGTGATAGGAGGAAATGCCACGCCGTCCTCAACGAAGACACTTCCAGCATATAGACGACTTTACAAGGGGTATGGTGATCGGACTGAGAAGGGGAGGTTGGTTCATACGTCAAATTGCAGCTGATACCCACATGGATGCAAGCACTTTGCATCGGCTGTGTCGGAGATGGTTGGAAAGAGGAAATATAGCCAGATTGAGGGGTGCAGGTGCAGCCAGAGTGACGTCAGACCGCTTGGATCGACGGATTCACCGACAAGCTGTGGGGAACCCGCAAGTCACTTGTACGTCGATTCTACAGCACGTGCAAGGTACCCTGGATGTTCCTGTGTCGACCAGAACCATTTCCCGTCGACTGGTTGCACGTGGCCTGCAATCACGGCCCCCGCTAAGAAGACTGCCATTGACCTCACAGCACAGACTCCAACGTTTGGAATGGTGCCGGACCAGAGCGACGTGGATGGCAGAATGGCAAACCGTAGTGTTCTCAGATGAATCCCGCTTCTGTTTGTCCAGCGATAGTCATCGCATACGTGTGTGGCGTCGACGTGGAGAAAGATCGAATCCGGCAGTAACTGTGGAACGCCCCACAGCGCGACAACGTGGCATAATGGTTTGGGGCGCTATTGCATACAATTCCGTATCACCTCTAGTTCGTATTCGGGGCACTATGACGGCCCAACGATATGTAGATAATGTACTGCTGCCGGTGGCAATCCCCTACCTTCAGGGTCTGCTAAATGCAATTTTTCAACAAGATAACGCCCGGCCTCACAGTGCTCGAATCAGCCAACATGCTCTACAAGGTGTACAGATGCTTTCCTGGCCACCATACTCTCCTGACTTGTCACCAATCGAACATGTGTGGGACGTGATTGGACGCCGTTTGCAGAACCTGTCACTGCCTCGTTCAGAGGACGAACTGTGGCAAATGGTTGAAAGGGAATGGAGTGCCATCCTTCAAGACACCATCCGCAGGCTTATTGACTCCATGCCTAGACGTGTTTCTCCGTGCATCGCTGTCCGCGGTGGTCCTACTTCTTACTGAGCCGACGCCGTCCTCGCTCTAAATTTTGCTTATTTATTTTGAAATAAATATCACTTATTGTTCCATGCTGTCTCTGTCTTCCTACCAAATTTCATCAATTTCTGACCACTCCTTCTTGGTGTTGCATTTTCAATGTCGAACAGTGTAAGTTCCACGGGCTTTTACATTTTGGCCACAGAACGTCAGCAACGAAACTTCCAGAACAAATTGGCTTTCAAATTTTCTTTAAAACAATAAATCGGTACTCATCAATAAATGGCGGGAGGGGGGGAGTGTTCGTTTGAAGTTCTCATTACGTTTTGACCGCAGAACTGCTGTGACGAATCTTACAGAACAAATTAACCTTTTGGATCCGGGCTGTTCATATTGTAACGAGTCCGCAGCACCTTCAACTTTCTTAAATAATCATTCCAATCTTGAGGAAGTAACTATAAATTTATTTACAAGTATGTACACTTATTTACAATAGGAGCAGGAAACAATTGCTAAACATCCAGCAATTAGGTAGCAAACAGTACACTGTACTCTTAACAGTAACTCAGCACCACGTATCTAACGTGAACAGTAATTAAGAAATTACAAAAGCAAAACAAACATTCGCCCAAGCGAATAAAACGAGCCTCTCAGAAATCAAATCTGAGAAAAACTATGTTCAAGGCAGTTGGACAGCTATTTATACTCGGAAGGAAATTTCTACAACATTCTAGCAAAATCCGGAGCGTTCGATTCATTCACAAACTTAAATAATCCATTCAAGATTTACTAGTGATAAAAAGAAAAACCCACAACATTACAACTCAGAGAGAAAATGTCTTCATGCTTATTAAAGTTAGGGGAAGTGCAAAAACTACAAAATGTTACAAGGTCGGTATACAAATGGTAAAAGTGATATCTTCAGATACTTTTGCAACATGTCGCCAGATAAAACCAAAACTAGTGACAGTGGTGCAAGGTAGGAAAAACAACAACTATTTACAAAAGTTTTGTAACAATATAGAAAATTTTTCTTTCGACCAGGTAGTACGACAGTTGAACCACAGATTTATTTTCCATTGAAAAGAGAAAGTATAAACTGTCGTACCAAACGTATGAAACCTTGAAAAAATCTCCGGCTCCAAAGGGTTCCAGTGAAAATTTGAACACAAATAAATTGAAACTCAATTAAAAAAATATGATTAGTTGGTGGAAATTATTTAAATTAATAATCTTAATATAAGTAAAGAGTTTCCGACATGATTTGTACCATTTTCGCTGGAATGACCCATATATATATATATATATATATATATATATATACATATATATATATATATATATATATATATATATATATATATATATATATATACATATATATATATATATACATATATATATATATATATACATATATATACATATATATATATATATATATATATATATATATATATATATATATATATATATATATATATATGTATATATATATATATATATATATGTATATATATATATACACTGAAGTGACAAAAGTCATGGGATAGCAATATGCAAATTTTCAGATGGCAGTAGCATCGCATAGAACAGGTATAAATGCACAGTGCTTTTACAGAGCTTTCATTTCTGTTCAAGTTATTCATGTGAAGAGGTTTTAACGTGATGATGACCGCACGACGTGAATTAACAGACTTTGAACGCGGAATGTTAGTTGGAGCTAGACGCATGGGTCATGCCATTTCGGAAATCGTTAGAGAATTCAACATTCCCAGATCCACTGTGTCAAGAGTGTGCCGAGAGTATGAAATTTCAGGCATAACATCCCACCATGGACAACGCAGTGGTCGACCGCCTGCACTTAAAGATCGAGACCGGCGACGTCTGCAAAGAGTCGTAAATTCTAACAGACAAGCAACACTGCGTCAAATCACCGTAGAAATCAATGTGGGACGTACAATGGACGTGTCTGCTAGAACTGTGCGGAGAAATTTGGATTTCTTGGGCTATTCCAGCAGAAGACCGACTCGAGTGCCTTTACTGACAGAACGACATCGCTTGCAGCGACTCTCGTGGGCACGTGAGCATATCGGTTGGTCCCTAGATGAATGGAAAACCGTGGCCTGGTCCGATGAGTCACGATTTCAGCTGGTAAGAGCCGATGGTAGGGTTCGAGTGTGGCGCAGACCCCACGAAGCCATGGACCCAAACTGTCAGCAAGGCACTGTTCAAGCTGGTGGTGGCTCCGTAATGGTGTGGGCTGTTTTTTCATGGCATGGACTTGGTCCTCTAGTGCGACTGGACCGAACATTGACTGGAAATGCTTATGTGCAGCTACTTGGAGATCACTTGCAGCCATTCATGGACTTCATGTACCCAAACAACGATGGGATTTTTATGGATGACAATGCGCCATGTCACCGGGCCACAACTGTTCGCAATTGGTTTGAAGAAAATTCTGGACAATTCCAACGAATGATTTGGCCACCTAGATCGCCCGACATGAATCCCATTGAGCATTTATGGGACACCAT
Organism: Uloborus plumipes; assembly: GCA_038373865.1. Classification (NCBI taxonomy): domain Eukaryota; kingdom Metazoa; phylum Arthropoda; class Arachnida; order Araneae; family Uloboridae; genus Uloborus; species Uloborus plumipes. The sequence continues at coordinate 79,723 of JAXGGA010003359.1, read as the reverse complement.
CGAGAGGTCTGTTCGTGCCCAAAATCCTGCCCCATCAACGCTTTCACAATTATGGACGTCTATCGAGACAGCATGGCTCAATATTCCTGCAGAAGACTTCCAACGACTTGTTGAGTCCATGCCACGTCGAGTTGTTGCACTTCGCCGGGCAAAAGGAGGGCCGACACGATATTAAGAGGTATCCCATGACTTTTGTCACTTCAGTGTATATATATATTTATATATATATATAATATATATTATATATATATTATATATATATATATATATCTATATTATATATATATATATATATATATATATATTATATATATATTTTCAATTTGGTTGCGTTTCATTAAATTCTACTTTGCAGTACATTATATGAAAAAATGAGAAAACACTTTTTGGTAACATTTTGACGGTAAATATATAATGCATAAATCTATCTTGCAGAACAATTTTGGGCAAATAATTTTGCGTTGCAGAACATTACTAAGTATTCTGCTTTGGGGATGTCAAGATGTATGTAAATGTTGCATACGTCTTGTCATAAGAATCTTTTTATAACAACCTTGTTATAACAATCTTTATGCAGCATTAAATACGCAATATTGACGCCTTCAAGAAAATATCCCCAGGTAGCACAAATAACCTTTAAACGTTTTATAAACGTTTTTAAGCGGTTGTTACAACGCTAATAACCATTTTACAACCTTTAAAAAACGAAGCGTGCTGCTTGGGGTCAAGATGCGTGTAAGATTGCTGCATCGAAGTTTTGCTTGTTAGGACAAGAGAGGCGGGTAAAGAAGGCTAAGGGAGTATATATTTTAAAGTGGGTTATTGATCTTCATGGGATCTCATGATTTTGACTAGGTCCAGCTGGTGCGAGCACAGAACCTATGGCTGTGTTGTCGCATTTGGTATTTCAAATAACAATTGTATATTTACCGAGATATGAGCGCTAAGCGCAGCGTTTCAGGACATGTTCCCACCTTTTACACTCACATGTCAATAATCCACTTTTTTACGGAGAAATATAAACAGCTGACTAGGTTTTTAAAATAATTTTTGTGCATAGACGTATGTTTCTCTCAAATTGAACAAAGCTTTTTTTGTAGTGTGTTTTTACGTATTATAATATAACTTTTGCATCTATTTTCTTCGAATAGCAATGAATAGTCAAAATGTTTACTGCACTTAACTTCGGACCCGCGCTCTGTTACATTCTTCCAAAAAGGACCGGTTGGGCGATAAGGTCAGGTGAGGGATAAGTGGGGCTAACAAATCGAGCTTTTTTAAAAAACGGCACCTCAAAATCACATGATTATTTTAATTTTAAGGCAACTCTTTGATGCATTTTTTATACACTTAGCGTGACCCGTGCGGAATTCTCGCCAAAAAAAAAAAAAAAACTCCTAAACTAAAATTTATTACGACAATTTTTATTGGCTTCATTTGCACAACATCGCCATCTACTGCCGTCGTTCTGACAACTTTTCAAAGAGATCAAAGACACGTTCACTTTTACAACTACTACAAAAGTGATACCCTATATTAAAATCAAATACCCAAGGCTACTACTAAACTAAATACTAACGTTATCGCAAAACTACCATAGTATTTTGAAACAATAAAAGTTACAATTAAGGTTTACCGAGCTAAGCCTTGGCTTGAAATGTCGCATTTAAAATTGATTTGAACAACAATGTAACGATTTTGACAGTTGAGCAAAAAATTTAACTTTTTCAAACTTCAATCGCTTATAAGTCGCTTAAACGTGGATTTTCGAGATTCTCGTTACGCGGCGCTAGCGGAGAAACGTTCTAAAGAACGCATTTTTTTTAATCTTTCGAATGAAATCAAAATGGAGACGATACGACAATTATTTCGCTAGATAGAGTCAATTTTGTGCCCAAAAATTGAAGTTCGAATAAAAAACGAACCGACACTTTTTAGAGGGTGGGTCTAATTTTCGTCAATAGCCCGCGGGATAAGCTTCAAAATCATAAATTTTCTTGCAATTCGATAAAGAAATGAGCGAGTTTCGACCGGGTATAGGAATTCGGCTTAGAGAAATAATATATGGAGATATTCAGTTATGTTTAAAACCATGTTTCCTCATGAGGGGATCGCGGGGACGCAAGCTTTTCTTGAAATTCTTCGGGCTTTCACATTTTGGCCGCAGAACTTCAATGACGAAGCTTGTAGTACAAGTAGTTTTTCAAATTATGTTTAACAATTAATTCTTCCGCGTTCAAGAGTCGCGAGGAGCGGGATTCGTTTGAAGTTCTGCGAGGGGCCTACACATTTTATCGCAGAACTTCAGTGACGAAATTTGCAGTACAAACTATAGTTATTCAAATTTTGTTTCCAACAATTAATTCTTCCGTGTTATAGAATCGCGGGAAAACGTGCTTCGTTTGAAATTCTGCGGGCCTACACATTTTATGCGCAGAACTTCAGTGACGAAACTTGCGGTACAAATTAGATATTCGACAATGTTCAAAACATTTTTTCCTCGTGAGAGAATCGCGGGAGGGAGTGGGGGGGGGGGGTTACTCGCCTGAAGTTTCGCGGTCTTTCACATTTTTGCCGCAGAACTTCAGAGACGACTTGCAGTGCATATCAGTTATTCAAATGATGTTTAAAACTATTAACTCTTCCTGTTGAGAGAATCGAGGGGAGCAGGCTTCGTTTTACACTGCTCGACATTGAAAATGCAACACCAAGAAGGAGTGGTCAGAAATTCATGCAAATTTTACCGTAGACGCACGTCACTGAGTTATGCAAATGATATGAAATGCGCAGCTCTCCGACGCACGTGAAGTAAGATATAAGAGAATGAAGTTGAAAAGTGGGCTATGTTCATGTTGGTTTTTCTGCCAGACTAATTATCGGAGAAATTTGGTTTTGTCTCGAAGGATACGTGTGATAGGAGGAAATGCCACGCCGTCCTCAACGAAGACACTTCCAGCATATAGACGACTTTACAAGGGGTATGGTGATCGGACTGAGAAGGGGAGGTTGGTTCATACGTCAAATTGCAGCTGATACCCACATGGATGCAAGCACTTTGCATCGGCTGTGTCGGAGATGGTTGGAAAGAGGAAATATAGCCAGATTGAGGGGTGCAGGTGCAGCCAGAGTGACGTCAGACCGCTTGGATCGACGGATTCACCGACAAGCTGTGGGGAACCCGCAAGTCACTTGTACGTCGATTCTACAGCACGTGCAAGGTACCCTGGATGTTCCTGTGTCGACCAGAACCATTTCCCGTCGACTGGTTGCACGTGGCCTGCAATCACGGCCCCCGCTAAGAAGACTGCCATTGACCTCACAGCACAGACTCCAACGTTTGGAATGGTGCCGGACCAGAGCGACGTGGATGGCAGAATGGCAAACCGTAGTGTTCTCAGATGAATCCCGCTTCTGTTTGTCCAGCGATAGTCATCGCATACGTGTGTGGCGTCGACGTGGAGAAAGATCGAATCCGGCAGTAACTGTGGAACGCCCCACAGCGCGACAACGTGGCATAATGGTTTGGGGCGCTATTGCATACAATTCCGTATCACCTCTAGTTCGTATTCGGGGCACTATGACGGCCCAACGATATGTAGATAATGTACTGCTGCCGGTGGCAATCCCCTACCTTCAGGGTCTGCTAAATGCAATTTTTCAACAAGATAACGCCCGGCCTCACAGTGCTCGAATCAGCCAACATGCTCTACAAGGTGTACAGATGCTTTCCTGGCCACCATACTCTCCTGACTTGTCACCAATCGAACATGTGTGGGACGTGATTGGACGCCGTTTGCAGAACCTGTCACTGCCTCGTTCAGAGGACGAACTGTGGCAAATGGTTGAAAGGGAATGGAGTGCCATCCTTCAAGACACCATCCGCAGGCTTATTGACTCCATGCCTAGACGTGTTTCTCCGTGCATCGCTGTCCGCGGTGGTCCTACTTCTTACTGAGCCGACGCCGTCCTCGCTCTAAATTTTGCTTATTTATTTTGAAATAAATATCACTTATTGTTCCATGCTGTCTCTGTCTTCCTACCAAATTTCATCAATTTCTGACCACTCCTTCTTGGTGTTGCATTTTCAATGTCGAACAGTGTAAGTTCCACGGGCTTTTACATTTTGGCCACAGAACGTCAGCAACGAAACTTCCAGAACAAATTGGCTTTCAAATTTTCTTTAAAACAATAAATCGGTACTCATCAATAAATGGCGGGAGGGGGGGAGTGTTCGTTTGAAGTTCTCATTACGTTTTGACCGCAGAACTGCTGTGACGAATCTTACAGAACAAATTAACCTTTTGGATCCGGGCTGTTCATATTGTAACGAGTCCGCAGCACCTTCAACTTTCTTAAATAATCATTCCAATCTTGAGGAAGTAACTATAAATTTATTTACAAGTATGTACACTTATTTACAATAGGAGCAGGAAACAATTGCTAAACATCCAGCAATTAGGTAGCAAACAGTACACTGTACTCTTAACAGTAACTCAGCACCACGTATCTAACGTGAACAGTAATTAAGAAATTACAAAAGCAAAACAAACATTCGCCCAAGCGAATAAAACGAGCCTCTCAGAAATCAAATCTGAGAAAAACTATGTTCAAGGCAGTTGGACAGCTATTTATACTCGGAAGGAAATTTCTACAACATTCTAGCAAAATCCGGAGCGTTCGATTCATTCACAAACTTAAATAATCCATTCAAGATTTACTAGTGATAAAAAGAAAAACCCACAACATTACAACTCAGAGAGAAAATGTCTTCATGCTTATTAAAGTTAGGGGAAGTGCAAAAACTACAAAATGTTACAAGGTCGGTATACAAATGGTAAAAGTGATATCTTCAGATACTTTTGCAACATGTCGCCAGATAAAACCAAAACTAGTGACAGTGGTGCAAGGTAGGAAAAACAACAACTATTTACAAAAGTTTTGTAACAATATAGAAAATTTTTCTTTCGACCAGGTAGTACGACAGTTGAACCACAGATTTATTTTCCATTGAAAAGAGAAAGTATAAACTGTCGTACCAAACGTATGAAACCTTGAAAAAATCTCCGGCTCCAAAGGGTTCCAGTGAAAATTTGAACACAAATAAATTGAAACTCAATTAAAAAAATATGATTAGTTGGTGGAAATTATTTAAATTAATAATCTTAATATAAGTAAAGAGTTTCCGACATGATTTGTACCATTTTCGCTGGAATGACCCATATATATATATATATATATATATATATATATATACATATATATATATATATATATATATATATATATATATATATATATATATATATATATACATATATATATATATATACATATATATATATATATATACATATATATACATATATATATATATTATATATATATATATATATATATATATATATATATATATATATATATATATGTATATATATATATATATATATATGTATATATATATATACACTGAAGTGACAAAAGTCATGGGATAGCAATATGCAAATTTTCAGATGGCAGTAGCATCGCATAGAACAGGTATAAATGCACAGTGCTTTTACAGAGCTTTCATTTCTGTTCAAGTTATTCATGTGAAGAGGTTTTAACGTGATGATGACCGCACGACGTGAATTAACAGACTTTGAACGCGGAATGTTAGTTGGAGCTAGACGCATGGGTCATGCCATTTCGGAAATCGTTAGAGAATTCAACATTCCCAGATCCACTGTGTCAAGAGTGTGCCGAGAGTATGAAATTTCAGGCATAACATCCCACCATGGACAACGCAGTGGTCGACCGCCTGCACTTAAAGATCGAGACCGGCGACGTCTGCAAAGAGTCGTAAATTCTAACAGACAAGCAACACTGCGTCAAATCACCGTAGAAATCAATGTGGGACGTACAATGGACGTGTCTGCTAGAACTGTGCGGAGAAATTTGGATTTCTTGGGCTATTCCAGCAGAAGACCGACTCGAGTGCCTTTACTGACAGAACGACATCGCTTGCAGCGACTCTCGTGGGCACGTGAGCATATCGGTTGGTCCCTAGATGAATGGAAAACCGTGGCCTGGTCCGATGAGTCACGATTTCAGCTGGTAAGAGCCGATGGTAGGGTTCGAGTGTGGCGCAGACCCCACGAAGCCATGGACCCAAACTGTCAGCAAGGCACTGTTCAAGCTGGTGGTGGCTCCGTAATGGTGTGGGCTGTTTTTTCATGGCATGGACTTGGTCCTCTAGTGCGACTGGACCGAACATTGACTGGAAATGCTTATGTGCAGCTACTTGGAGATCACTTGCAGCCATTCATGGACTTCATGTACCCAAACAACGATGGGATTTTTATGGATGACAATGCGCCATGTCACCGGGCCACAACTGTTCGCAATTGGTTTGAAGAAAATTCTGGACAATTCCAACGAATGATTTGGCCACCTAGATCGCCCACATGAATCCCATTGAGCATTTATGGGACACCATCGAGAGGTCTGTTCGTGCCCAAAATCCTGCCCCATCAACGCTTTCACAATTATGGACGTCTATCGAGACAGCATGGCTCAATATTCCTGCAGAAGACTTCCAACGACTTGTTGAGTCCATGCCACGTCGAGTTGTTGCACTTCGCCGGGCAAAAGGAGGGCCGACACGATATTAAGAGGTATCCCATGACTTTTGTCACTTCAGTGTATTATATAATATATATATATATATATATATATTATATATATATCATATATATATACTATATATATAATATAATATATATATATATATATATATATATATATTATATATATATATTTTCAATTTGGTTGCGTTTCATTAAATTCTACTTTGCAGTACATTATATGAAAAAATGAGAAAACACTTTTTGGTAACATTTTGACGGTAAATATATAATGCATAAATCTATCTTGCAGAACAATTTTGGGCAAATAATTTTGCGTTGCAGAACATTACTAAGTATTCTGCTTTGGGGATGTCAAGATGTATGTAAATGTTGCATACGTCTTGTCATAAGAATCTTTTTATAACAACCTTGTTATAACAATCTTTATGCAGCATTAAATACGCAATATTGACGCCTTCAAGAAAATATCCCCAGGTAGCACAAATAACCTTTAAACGTTTTATAAACGTTTTTAAGCGGTTGTTACAACGCTAATAACCATTTTACAACCTTTAAAAAACGAAGCGTGCTGCTTGGGTCAAGATGCGTTAAGATTGCTGCACGAAGTTTTGCTTGTAGGAAAGAGGCGGTAAGAAGCAAGGGAGTAAATATTTTAAAGAGGGATATTGATCTTCATGGGATCTATGATTTGACTAGGACCAGCTGGTTGAGCACAGAACCTATTGCTGGTTGTCGCATTTGTATTTAAATACAATTGTATATTTACCGAGATATGAAGCGCAGCGTTTCAGACATGTTCCACTTTACACTCACAGTCAATACCACTTTTTTAGGAGAAATATAACAGCTGACTAGGTTTTTAAATAATTTTTGTGCATAGAGTATGTTTTCTCAAATTGAACAAGCTTTTGTAGTGTGTTTTTACGTATTATAATATAACTTTTGCATTTATTCTTCAATAGCAATGAAAAGTCAAAATGTTTTACTGCCTTACTTCGACCGCCTCTGTCATTCTTCCAAAAGACCGGATGGGCGATAAGGTCAGGTGAGGGAAAGTGGGGCTAAAATCGAGCTTTTTTAAAAAACGGCACCAAAATCACATGATTAAATTAATTTTAAGGAAACTTTTGATGCATTTTATATACACTAGGTGACCCGTGCGGAATTCCGCAAAAAAAAAAAAAAAAACTCTAAACTTAAAATTTAATACGACAATTTTTATTGGCTTCATTTGCACAACATCGCTATCTACTGCCGTCGTTCTGACAACTTTTCAAAGAGATCAAAGACACGTTCACTTTTACAACTACTACAAAAGTGATACCCTATATTAAAATCAAATACCCAAGGCTACTACTAAACTAAATACTAACGTTATCGCAAAACTACCATAGTATTTTGAAACAATAAAAGTTACAATTAAGGTTTACCGAGCTAAGCCTTGGCTTGAAATGTCGCATTTAAAATTGATTTGAACAACAATGGTATAACGATTTTTACAGTTGAGCAAAAAATTTAACTTTTTCGAACTTCAATCGCTTATAAGTCGCGTAAACGTGGATTTTCGAGATTCTCGTTACGCGGCGCTAGCGGAGAAACGTTCTAAAGAACGCATTTTTTTTAATCTTTCGAATGAAATCAAAATGGAGACGATACGACAATTATTTCGCTAGATAGAGTCAATTTTGTGCCCAAAAATTGAAGTTCGAATAAAAAACGAACCGACACTTTTTAGAGGGTGGGTCTAATTTTCGTCAATAGCCCGCGGGATAAGCTTCAAAATCATAAATTTTCTTGCAATTCGATAAAGAAATGAGCGAGTTTCGACCGGGTATAGGATTCGGCTTAGAGAAATAATATATGGAGATTGGACTCATATAGATTAAGTATGAAGCAAAACCATTTTATTTTGTTAGATTGTTTTTCTCAGTGGTACATTTAAAACATCATGTGTTGATACGTTACCATCGAAACTCGAGTTTCGATGGTAACGGTTGATAGCCCCACTTTCCCCCATGGTAGGGGGAAGTGGGTCTGGTATACAGAAATTAGTGAAAATTTAAACAAAAATGTAAATATCGATTTTGACGTAAGTATACAATGAAATTAAAAATATTTTTGGAAAAAAAAATTGAACCGACTTCAGAACCTCACTCGGCAAGTGCTCTAAAAAGTAAAAAATAATTTTATTCTTTGAACACCATCGACACTACATTTAAACATAAGTTTTGAAGTCGGTGCAAAAACACTGTATAGAATCATACGAAACTATAATTTAACTATATATATAAATTGCAATGAATCCAGGTTCTTTAATCGCATTCGCATACACTACATTGACAACCACATATTTATGTAATGGTACAAATATTCAGCTCTTAATTTTCAATGGTTTCTCTGAAAAATGTTGGCAAAATGTAGTTAAACATAATTTCACCTATAGTTTTTGCACCGACTTCAAAACTTATGTTTAAATGTAGTGTCGATGGTGTTCAAAGAATAAAATTATTTTTTACTTTTTAGAGCACTTGCCGAGTGAGGTTCTGAAGTCGGTTCAATTTTTTTTTCCAAAAATATTTTATTTTATTCTTTTTAGTGTAAATGTACATATTAAATAAGGTAATGTTTCCATTACAAAACTTCACCTAATTTGCTTAAGCAAATGCTCCATAAAATAAACTATGTAAGGGAAAAAAAGAAAGAAAGAAAGAATCAACTCGTCTAAAATTTTAAACGATTGACACTAAAAAATAATCCTTGTTATTCTCTGGTATTTGTTTGTGTACTATTTTAATCAAAGGCTAAATATTAACGGCTTTTCAACTAATTTATATTTCAAAACAACACTAGATGCTGGCGGTTCATAAAATTTTACGAAGTATTACGTACGTGGCACGCTAATGAGTTTCATGTTTGCTTCAGTTAAGCCTTCATTCAAAATTTTCATTATCATTATAATAACTGTTTCATATCAATCACGTTTTGTAACAATGTATTTCATATTTAATCATTTAGGACAAATCGCTTTAAATTTGAGCAAAAATTTGGAGATTTTCCTCACTTTCTTTAGAATTCCTTTATCAAAACTTATGTAAATTAAGACTAATAAAAACTGAAATATTACGAATCAATTAGTACCTGGTACGACTTTCAGTTCGTTGGAGTTAAGGAGAAAAAAGCAGGACATAGAAAGATACTCGGTTTAAAATTTCCAAAAAGACCATAGAAATGAATTTCATTATGCAATCCAGAGAAGCCTGGCGTTCAAAATGGTCATTATTACGATTACTGTGATCCCAATTTCTTTTTCGAAAGATTTCTGCAGGTTCCCGTTATGGAACCCGGACCACGAGAGGATGGGACCAATCGGAAAGAAAGACCTTTCTAACAAAAAAAGAATTTTTGAAATCGGTCCAGGCATCTTCGAGTAATCTTATAACATACAAAAAAAAAAAAATTTCTCCGACGAATTGTATAACCTCCTCCTTTGTTGAAGTCGGTTAAAAATACCTTAATATCATTTAAAGCTACAAATGCTCTAAAAATATTTTTTATTTGTCATTTAACGAATAAAAACGTCATCAGTTTTATTATTTTATCTGCAACTTTCTACTTTGTTCGAAAACGCGCCAAATGTCGCCAAGCTTGGCGATACTTTGCGATTTCTCGCTAAATTTGGCGACAAAAATAAGTCGCCAAAATTGATGCCAACTTGGCGATATCTTGTCAATTTCTCGCCCAGCCCATTGACACCCATGTTAAACCAATGGTAAAGCAGGGAAAACAGCAAGAAAACAAATTTTTGCATGTAAATTAGCAGAACAAAGGTCAGTTTTAGCAAGATAGCAAAAAATAAGCACGTAAAATCATAAAAATAGTACCAATTCTCTAATTATATAACGTCATCGTAACCTTTTAGGAAAGTTCAGCCATAGACCCACTTTACCCCACCTCAGAAAACCTCTCATAATAAATAGTATTATAAACTTCGGTTTTACATCTTTATGTGAGGCTGATCCTTAGATATTCTACTACAAGTCTATATCAAAATTAATATCATTTGCCAATGCATAATGCTTCTAGAGGAAAGTTCATCAACAGCTAATTCTTACATATCACATACGACGACCATAAAAAAAAGTTTCGTAAATATTTAACTTGTTTAGAGTGTTTTAAAACCAACATAAAAATATTTGCTGTGATCTCAATTTATGTCTTTAAAAAAAAATTAACAAAATATTTTTATTAGAAAAGAGAAAATAGCCCCACTTTCCCCCATAGACCCTCTTTCCTCCACCTGACCAGTGCTAATATCTCTGCACTGGTGCCGAAATCGAATTCGGAAATTATAACTAAAGTTTTTTGATATATTTTTACTGAAATAAGCCTTTCACCCTCTCCAGAATTATCGCTTCATTAAGTATTACTGGGGCTTTGCCAGAATTCTCCCCTGACCAGGCGCGGATCCAGAGGGGGGGGGGGTAATGGGGGTCATGACCCCCCCCTTAACCGACAAAATATAGCGAAAAATTGCATTTTTGGTACCTATATTACAAAAAAATTGCCAAAACCCCCCATTTTTGCCCAAAAATTGCACTTTGGCCCCCCCCCTTTCCGAAAATGACCCCCTCCTTAGCCAGAAGCTGGATCCGCCCTTACCCTGACACCAACTGTCAATGTCAATAAACGTTTTCAGTTCAACTACTCTGATTCATTGGTAATTCGATTCGAACACGACTATGTTAGTGATGGTTTAATTCTGGTTAACCGGTCATCCTATTCAAACGTGAGTATATTTTCCTCGTACATGAGCAAGGCGAATGCGCAGAAGCGCAGAATGATGGAGAATTTATGGATCTTTCGGTGCAATAGACATTCAACGTTTATTTACGTTCGTTACAAAAATCTTAAATGAAAATGCTTTTTATTGAAAGTGTTACATAGAAATTAAAACCGATGTCAATTATTAACCATTTGTTGTAAATTCACGTACTATGCCTGTTAATATTGATTCTGTTGATTGATTTCTAACGCTGACTGTTTTGCAATCTGAAATGGGTGACGCATTGGAAAATACAGAAAGCATGGAACATCTTGATGTTGAAAAACTAGACGAAATTGTTTCGGACGATATTAATGTGGATTGCAGCATAAACAGTGAGAATAATGAAGAGATACTACAGCCGGGTAGTATTTGGCTGGAAGATGAGAAGGGCTCTGAAAGAAGCACTGATCCTTTGGGGGAAAATATTGATATAAATGAATTTCCAGAAGATTGCATTACTATAAGCTTTGATAAACTTTGCAGTCGGTCAGAGGAATACGAATCGGGCAATGAAATAGATGATAGTATTTTGGATATCCCAAAAAGTATTCTGGATACTCCTACTGAAGACCATAGTGATATTATTGCAGAATTTTCTAAGGAAACCCCTGAAACGATTTCTGATACTTGCAGTAGTGCCTCTTTTGGAAATTTTGATGCTCCGAGCGATTCAAACCTTGGTGAGAGCAGTGGAAAACATAAAGAAGAAATTGATATTCGAACTGAAATGGAAGATGAGTCCAAACATTCAACATCGTCCGAGAAAAGTATTCCAAAGAGACGCCGCAGAAAGACAAATTCAGAAACACTGAGCTCATCAGAATCTAATTGTGCTCCTGAAAGGGAAGGGATTAGTTGGAAAATTGGTGAACCTTTGAAAGTTCAAGAAAAATCTTTTTGGTATGATGCAAAAATTGTTGGCGTTGATTGGAACCAAAATAAAATTAAAGTCCATTATTTGAAGTGGAATTCCCGATATGACTCCTGGATATCGATGCTCAGTGGAAATATTAAATCAGCAAAAACACCAAAGGCTAATGTAAAAAAATTACTTAAGCAGTTTTATGTTGGCCAAAAGGTTTTAGCAAAGTGGAAAGATAACCTGATGTATCCAGCTGTGGTTAAAAAATGCTTAGAAGATGGTGTGTATATGGTTATGTTCAAGCAAGATGGCATTCAGTGCAAAAAGCATGCATCAGATATTCAAGAAACAAACTATGTAAGTCCAGAAAATTCCCCCCTTAAAGAAACTGGTGAAATATTTAGAGTTCCACCTAAACAATTTGTAATTGAAGAGGATCACAATCATTTCAAGTGTACATTCAGTGGATGTACTAAAAGTTTTCGCAAGGAAAAACTTCTTGATTCACATTTAAAGCATTATCATGGAATCGATAAGGAATCTTCAAAAAAATCAAGTAAAACCGCCTTAGTAAAAGAGACAAAAATAAGCTCTACTAAGCAAATAAAAAATGACAAAACTGTTATGAAACCTCCTCATGATCAACGGAAAAATTTAGAAAAAATTGTGAAAAAAATAAGCTTTTCTCAAAAACAAAGTTCTGGTGGTTCTTCATCCAATGAAGCTGTAGTGCAAAAAAGTACTCTGAATACTGAAAACGAAACTGTTGTAAAAGCTCCTACTGGTGAAGTTAGTATTAAATCAGAAGTTAAAGACAGTGTTGATTCTAAACATGAAATGTCTGCTGAACTGACGACTCCTTGTGCAAAAGATAATGTATCAGCAGCACCGAGAAGATCTTTTACCCGAAAATTGTCTTTACCTGCAAAGTTTGCTAACTCGGAAGTCTTTTTAACTACACCTCTTTTAAAACAAATACACAAGTCCTGCTCTGCTAGGGAAACTGAAACACATTCGGATGCCGAAAAATCTGGAAGTCCTAAGAAACGAAGGAATAGATTTTCAAAATCAAGTCCAAGCAAAGCATTGATACAAAATAAGTCAAGGAAGTCCACTCCTGAAAAAATTGTTCGATTTCAAAATCAATATAGAAAAATGAAGAAAGGTACTGAAAGTGCAAAAGTTGATGAGCAAGGGGACAAAATGCAAAAATCATATGTTAAAGAGAAAAAGATTATACATAAAAGATTCAAAGCAAAAATGAAAACAAATGCTGAATTTAAAGAAAGTTCAAGTAGCAATAAATTGGATGAAAGTACAACAGCAAGCACTGCCATACTTGATATCAAACCTGACCAGGATCAAGTCAATGATGGTCCTGGATCAAGTGATCAATCCAAACTATTGGAAAACAAAATTACTTCAGATCAACTGATGTCCGATGTCAAGGGTGTTGATTCCCAAGCAATGGATACAAGTGAGCCCATTGAAACAGTTGCAAATATATCTCAGAGTGTTATTTCTGCTTCTGAAATGAATATTCAGGATTCAAAAATAGCAAATAGCTCTTCCGAGAAAGATAACAAGCCCATAGATACATCGTTTGGTAAACACTCATCTACAATAGAATCCTCAATATCTGTTCCTGCTGAAAATAAGGACACAATTATAAATCAGAGTGAAAAAAGTGCAAATGCCGACTTTTCAGAAAAAGTAGACTTGCATATAGAGGGTACTGTTAATAATGCAAATTGTGACTCTCAGTTCCTAGATATTCATAAAACAACTGTGAAAGAAGAAAAAAGTGAGTCTAAGTTAGATTCCTCACCGCAAAAAGTTGTTCAAAATTCTGAAAAATCAAGCAATGTTACTAATGTAGAAAATTGTGCTCTTGTTCCAAAGAATGCATCTCCTACAACAGCTGCAGGACCGAGTCATGTTATGTGCACCCGATTCAAGGACTCGAGGATCGGTAAAGTGCATGCTAAAAGGAATACGCGTATTTTGCATATGAGACGGAAATTGAGGAGGCCTACTTGGAGAGGTAAAACTAAACGTAAAAGGACAAGATCAAAAAATAATTCCATCAGCATGGATGCTAATATTTCAAAAGAATTTTTAGACAATGATGCAAATGTACCACCTGAGCCAAAAGAAGGAACTAGTACCAAGAGACGTCGCGTGGCGTCCGAAATGGAATATGTTGAACATTCTCAGTCTGAAGAGGATGATGACCTTGTTGCCTGCATCTGCAACAGTACAGCTGATGTTGGTAAAATGGTCCAGTGTGATTATTGTAAGACATGGCAGCATTGTGTTTGCTTGAATATTAAAAATGTGAAAGAAGATGAAGAGCATATGTGTTGGCAGTGTCGTTACACTAAAGCTGTTAAGGAGACGAAAGATAAACACTATTTGGAGTGGGTAACCAGAAAAGAATTCCCTACTTTTAAATTTTCAGAAGGCAGAGTTGATAGTGAAATTGAAAAAGCTTATTCCCAGCCAGGCAAACACATTAATGAAGTTTGTACGCTTTTGAAAAATTTGATGGCAAAATTATCAAAGTGTAAACGTAATTTTCAGTCACTTTGCACTTCAGTGCCAGATCCTGAAACTGAAGATACAACTTCCGACATGCTACCAAATAGCTATCCTGTCGTCAAGCATCCGAAAGAGGGTATGATTTGTGTTTTACCAGGAACTCTTACATCCGTATCATTCGTGGATCTATTAGTTAGCGAACATTTTATCCAAAACTATGGAAAAGATTTATTGGAACCTTGTGAAATTGAAATTTTACGTAGACTGAAACCACATATCACTACCCATCTTGAAGCATTTGAAGGAGAACAATGGAACTTGGATGAAAAAAAGCAAATTTATATTTCAGAGACTTATCCTGAATTGCTTGCTATTTTCAGGAAAGTATACGACAGCTGCGTAATTATGCCACATGATCAAAAATTAGGTGAAGCTTTAACGGATAATGTTGCACTAAAAGAAGACACTGTTAATATATTTGAAAAAAGTGACAACTTCGTTAAAATTCTTCAAGATGCAAAACGTGGCATTGATCCAAGGGTAAATCTTTTGTTATCCCTAAGAAGTGATCTATTTGCAAATTTAAAAAATGTACAGATTGACACACTTGTTGATGAAGTGAGGGATGGAAATGTAAAGGAAAAGTTACTTGGTTTTGTGATTTTAAAGAAAAAAGATAGTGACAATGATTCACTAATGTTGGGAATCTTAACAGTCCTTATTAAAAAGCTGGATATTTCCGATTCCGCCTTTTTTGGCGATACTAGTACCTTAACTAATGAAACTATTCATAATGTTTTGGATGAAATGCAAGATAAATTAGATAAAACTCATGATGAAAACTGTCCTAAGAAAAAAGCTGAAGATTTGATGCATGCTATTGATCAAATCAGTGTTGAATTAAATTCAATATTTTCTGACATCAATCAAGCAGGAGTAATTAGCCAATTGCAAAGTGTTGGAATGCTAGGTAAAAAGCCTCCTGACCTTTCCTTGACAATAGCAGAAATGCAAGAAAGAATCAGAGACTTAGGTTTATTGTGTGATATAGAACAGTATAACATAGTGAAGTAATAGATACAGTATTTTGGAAGAAGTGTGTTTACATTATGTACAAATGTATTTTATTGTATACATTTTATAAAATTAAATAGAAATTACTGCCTAAAGTTATGTTTCACTATAAAATTACAAAGATTTGATTAGAATTTTTATTTCATAAAAAGCTTTCAAATAAAGGCAATTGTTGATTCATTTATCCTTTCATAAAATAGATTGGTGACAGTTGAGTCTATACCAAAAAAAAAAGAAAACATTTTAATTTCTCATACAAATGTTTTGTTGAATAAACTGTGTATTATTGTACATTTAAACCTACAGCAGTGCTAAAAATTTGAAAAATTATATTTTCTGTTGCAAAAGTGATTTTTTTTTGTTATTTAAGCTATATGTGTTGAGATTCTTCATCAATGTAGAGCCGCTATATAGACAGGCCGGCGCATCAAGATTAAGTTTCACCACTTTGGATCCAATTCCTTAACTTTTACTTTGAAATTTTCATTGTTGCGGAGTAGGGTTACCAGAAAAAAGTTTTGGCACATTGCTAAGCTTTGCCAAATCCACGTGCCGCTAATAATTGCTCACAGTGAAAAATTACCAAAACGCGATTACTGGCCAGAAAAGACAACCACTCAAACACAAAAACACGCGCTGGATCCAAAGTGGTGAAACTTAATCTTGATGCGCCGGCTCGTATATATAGGGGCCTTACATCAATGTGGTTAATTTCTTGTAAAGATTTCACCATGGATGCATATTAAATGTCTTTAAAAATATATTAATCTGAAGGGCAAAAAAACTTATTTGTAGTTACTCATTACATTCATATCTCTTCTGCATAATTATATTGTATGTTTTTTACTTCCTTTTACGTAGTAAAGGAAGTATTGTGATCGCGAAAAAAAAATCACTCAAATTTGAGTCTAAATTTTGATTTTGCTCACCCCTGAATGAATGTTCAGTGGTTTTTTCGACCTGTCAGCACGTGCATATGTACCTACCAACATATAAGCAGTCGAAACATCCTTTTCAATCACCCTTGAGTTTTCAAAAAAGTTTTTTAGAGATTTTTCTAAAAGAAAAATTTCTAAAAAACAGCCCGGATCCAGAAGGTTAAAGATGATAGTTGTCAGAATGCCATACCCTTGCAACTAAACTTGTGTTAACCTTTTGGATCCGGGCTGTTTTTTAGAAATTTTTCTTTCGACCCAGGTAGTACGACAGTTGAACCTCAGATTTATTTTTCATTGAAAAGAGAAGGTATAAACTGTCGTACCAGACGTATGAAACCTTGAAAAAATCCCCGGCTCCAAAGGGTTCGAGTGAAAATCTCAACCCCGTCCTCTAAAAAAAGACTTACGGTACAGCATGTGTACCGCCCGGCTCCTAAAAGTTAAAGAAAGAACAGTCAAATAGTTAACCTTTCTTTATAAAATTATTTTTTTATTATGTGTATTGTTAATTTCATTTTATCTTTATTCACATAATGACTAAAGTTTCCAGAAAGTGCTACTGGAGATATTTTTAAGAGTGAAACACACAGACATGTGTATTTGTATAGGAAAGTTATATTTGCATTTGTAAAAAGGATCATTAAAAAAGAGCTTAATGTTTTATGTGTGTATATGTTCCATTTATTCAATAAATTTTGCAAGTGAATGGTTGCTTGTATTTTTTCATATCTTTAATCTATATCTATAAAAATGAGTGTAGGGTCAGGTGGGGGAAAGTGGGGCTAAAATCAAGCTTTTTTCCGATTAGGTCCTGAAATCTGACTATTAAATTTATTTTATTGAAAATTTTGATGCATTTTATATACATTGGACTCATATAGATTAAATATGAAGCAGATTTATTCAATTTTGAAGGTTTGTTTTCTCTTAGTGATACATTTAAAATATCGTGTTTTGATAGACCCACTTTCCCCCATGGTGGGGGAAAGTGAGGCTAGTTTAGAAATACGCGTATATTAGCACAAAAAATGTAAATATTGTTTTTTAAGAAAGAATATAGTGGAATAAATGTACCTTATCTGCATTTAAATGCACAAACGTAAATATTTATACATTTTTAATTCTGGCATTTAATTAAAGAAATAATGTCAACAGAAATCGAACATTGATTATCGATCAGATGGGAAAACACTGGTTTTAAAAACATTGTTATAAGAAATGAGAACTTTTGTTTAGTTATTCAATGAAATTACAAAAATATAGAGAATAGTGTTAAAAAATGTAAAGCTTTAAAACTTTACAGACATTGACTTTAGAGACCAAACAAATCAGCTTCATATAGCACTTAGCTAAGCCTAATCATAGCCCCACTTTACCCCACCTCAGAAAAAACCTTATAAAAAAACGAATTTTCAATTTTTTCTTACTTTTATATGGCGATAAGTTCTACGAATAAGCCACTTTAATAACGGTGTTTTAAAGAAGTTTATTAGCAGCTTAAAATTACATTTCGTATGGAACGAACATAAACTAATATTTTTTTCATTATTTAAATTGCTGCCAGCTTTTAAAACTAAAACAAAATTATTTGCTGTAATCTCAATTCGCGTCTCAAAAAAAGAATTAACCAATTATCTTAATTAGAATCGAATAAATTGGTGTTTTTCGAAATAGCCCCATTTTACCCCACCTGACCCTATGTATATATACTTATTCTCTATACAAATCCACAGTTTGCGTCAGATTTTCATCAAACTTGACACAGAAGTTCCTTGATGCCCTAGAATTCTCATAGGCGGAGTCTTGAAATTTTAAAAAATCTAAAAAGCTCAAATTTAAATTTCTTGTCAAAAAATGACCCTTTTATAGGAATCTAGCCTATTTATATTGTAATCGAGATAGGCCTTTTAGCATTCAAATTGATGAAATTTAAGATTTTTAAATATGAGTATTTTCCAACAATGATTACGATTAAAGTAATGAATTTTCAATTTAAGGCTCACCTATTTCCTTTTAGCATTGAAATAAGTAAAAAACAATCATAATTCATTTGGACTTTATAAAAAGAACCACGGATTTGAATTTCAAATTTGCAATGCGACGACAGTTGTGTCTGTAATGGAGATAAGCCTTCAGAACGAGAAATAGATTTATTTCTGAGTTATAATAATTTTTACTTTGTAGGTGGGAACAAATAATAGAGAAAAGTCGATGTTTTAAATTTGGCGGGTGAAATTGATGCAATTTTTTCACTTCCATGTGCATATATTTCATGCCAGTGACAACATTTATCTTTAATTTTCACCTTTTGAAAAGACTATTTTTCTGTAAACGTTTAACTTTCTGTAATATTTTAGTTTTTTTCAAAGTTTGTACCTAAGAGACAGATTGGTGCAAATTATTTTATACCCATATGAATAGAACTCTTTCAAACTTTTTTTCCCTGAATGCTATGTTGTATCAATAAGCACCCGGGTAACGCCGGGTATTAAGCTAGTTACACTATATAAATGTATGGGTCTTTGTTATCTGCACGCAACTGGTGCTTAATGAATTGTCATTTGCCGCATTTATCTTACAAGCTAGTACAGCAGACGCCGGTTAATGGAATCAAATTGCTAAAAACAGAAGCAGCTTTATTGACTTATTCGCTTTATTGAATCAGACACTTTATTCTATCAAAACTTTAGAAGAAACGTGATTCATACAAGCGGCGCCCACTGTATTATGAAGGAAATCTACATTGCTAAAATTTTTGTGATACGCTCTGTGTAATGCTTCTGGATTTTCAAGCTGCTATATGAGTCTAGTTTTATCATAAATGGTTTTAGCTATGGTCCACCTAGGAAAAAATTACAACAGATGAAGCAGAAAAACTCTCTCTACTTAGCTTTCTTTTCCATTGTCATTAGATTTGAGGAGAAATGTAGTTAAGAACTTATAAAATTTTAACAAATGCAAAAGAGGAAAATGCCAAATTCAGTTCAAAAATGTTTCTTACATGTTGCATAAGATTAATTTTTGTGAGTCACATTTTCAGATTTTCTTTTTTAGTCATCCCCTCCCCCCCCCCCTTTTTTTTGTTGGATTTTATCTGATTTCAAAGTTTATGTATTCAGCTCAGGAAAAATCATTATCGTACCTTTGTTCTTTACTTTCTAAACTACATGCAGTTGAAAAATTTTTTGACAAGAAAAATCTATATGTTATTTTTTTAACTTAAAATGGATGTTCCTCACTGGGTAAAAACAATTTATTTTGTAATAATTGCACAATCTGATATTGAAATAGAGATAAGAAAGTGCCCAACACATAACTGAATTGCATCCTTTATTTCAGAAACAAGTCAAAATTTTGAGTTTTTTCAGTAAATTGAGAATGTCGCCCCTCCCAAAAACTTAGATTCAAGGCACCCAGAATTCAGGAATATACAACAGTTTTAATTAAATTTCTTTTTGTTTTCGTGAATGTTCATGCTTGATATCAAGAAGAACTAAAACAATACGATATAAACCATATTTATTTAAATTATGAATAAAAACTTTATATAATAATCATGAAATGCTTTTAGGACATTTCAATGTTGTATTTATTGAAATAAATGTATACACAAATGTACAATGCAATGCTTCATACAGAATTATCAAATCAGTTAATAACGGCCTGTACTGAAAAACATTGCATAGGAATTCACTAGATAGAATAAAAAAAATAAAACCTATGCACATTTATCAAGTTGGTCTTCGAAACTCTTGCATCCATTGAGATTTTTCAGAGAACAACACAACAGGAATTTGTTTTTCGAGCCTGCATGAACATATGAAAGATTGTATTAAAAAATTTAAAAGTATACAAAATTTAGCAAATTGAACAGGAATAATTCAAACATAAGAATATTTTAAATTGATGCACACTTACTGTTTTATAAAAGGCTTTGGATTGCATACTTAGTTGCTCAGATTTAACAACTAAATCATCAATCTTTTCCCCTCGTTGTAATACAGCTTCCAAGGTATTATGCAATATAATTTTTGTTTCATCAAGTTCATCTTGAATTTTGGTAAGAGCATCAGCATTTCTGGGATCTTGATAATCTGAAAGATATTTTTCTATTCCAGGCAGTACAACACTACTGAAAAATAAATTAATAATTTGGTTAATATTTTGTTGTGAAGATGCTTTCCGAACTTCTTAAAATATTTTCTGAAATAAAATTTAACATTTCACTGGAACATAATAATTAGAAATATATGCAATAACACATATTAAATATAAAATTGAATTTTTTCAACATAAAAATCAGTTTTAAGACAGAATGCACAATGAGCTGTCACTTCAATTCCAACAGTGGCAAAAGTTGCCATATACTCATATAGTATATTAACCTTTAGGAACCGGGCGGTACGATGTTGTACCATAAGTCTTTTTTCTTTATAGGACGGGGTTGAAATTTTCACCCAAACCCTTTGAAGCCGGGGATTTTTTCAAGGTCTCATACGTCTGGTACGAGTTTATACCTTCTCTTTTCAATGGAAAAGAAATCTGTGGTTCAACTGTCGTACTACCTGGGTCGAAAGAAAAATTTCCAAAAAGGTTAAAGATGATAGTTACCAGAATGCCTATACCCTTGCAACTAAACTTGTGTTAACCTTTTGGATCTGGGCTGTTTTTTAGAAATTTTTCTTTCGACCCAGGTAGTACGACAGTTAGACCTCAGATTTATTTTCCATTGAAAAGAGAAGGTATAAACTGTCGTACCAAACCTTGAAAAAATCCCCGGCTCCAAAGGGTTCGAGTGAAAATCTAGCATAAAAAATTTCGACACTATTGGAACTAAGGATGCCAATTATTTATTTTAAGAAAGCAATTGAAGAAATAATAAAATTAATGAGTTTTGTATAATAATGATGGCCATAACTGAAGCGATTGGCCAAAAAAAATTTGCACATGCTCTAAGGATTTCATATGGTAATAGTTCAGCAGTGTTGGAACTAAGGATTATTATTTCTTATAAATAGGGTGTGCTATATTAATTCTAGCTACCAGTGTGAATATAATCTCAGCTTCTATAAGAGAACACCTTCTTCTAACTTGGTTTGCCTACTCCAGAAAGTAGATGTCTATAAGTGTGAATTTACAATACAGGTAGGAAGACTTAAAAAAAAAATTTCATGAGTTTTTTTTTAATTTTTTTTGTTCCACTCTCTATCACTTGATTTTTGTTCAAAAAACCCTACAACTTTTTTATCACTCAAAACTATAAAAATAATGCATGCATAATATCTTCAAAAAACCTTTGGACACTTACTTCGGATCTCCAGCCCAAGATGTTGGGGGAACTTTGACACTAAATTCTTCAAGCACTTTATTTAAAAGAGTGTGTGCAACTCTGTGGGGATATTCGTGGTCACTAATCAAAGCACCACATAATCGATCTGCTCTAACATATACATGGCACATATAAGCTGTAAAAAAAAGTGGAAAAATCAAATATTTTTCGTAAACTTTTAATTAATTTAAAGATTATTAGCTGCATTATTTCTATTATATTATGAATTATTAGTATTGTATTATTGATTATACAGTCCAACTCGCTTATAACGAGCACGAAGGAACCATACCATGTTGGTAGTTAAATCCGAGTGCTCGTAATAAACGGATCCTTATGGCCGGCCTGCAACCAGAAGGGGTGGGAGCTTGGGAGGTCAAATAATTAAGTTCACTTATAATTTCACTAATAACTTAATTTAATTACATAAATTAATTTAATTTTATACTGTTCTTTATTTAATAATACTGAAATGCTGACAAAAGTATTGAACCGCAGGGGAAAAAAAAAGAAAAGAAGATAAGACAGGAATAAGACTAGAAAGATAAGAAAAAAAAAGACTACGAGACAGAAGAAATTGCTCGTTAAAACTGGGTCTTGCTGATTAGAAACGAATTCTGTTCCATAGACTTAACATTGATCCAACCAAATGTTCTCATTTTCCTCGTTAAAACCGAGTTCTCGTTATATCCGAGCTCCTCATAAACGAGTTCGACTATATCATGTTACATTATTTAGTTAAAACAATAATGATAATTAAATGCTTGTAAGACAATTAACTTATAATCAAAAAAATCTCAATTCAAACAAAATGCACACATACCAAAAACTAAATCCATACTTTTAAATGTACTCTACATTTGATAGTTTATAAAACCAGTTTTAGAAGTTTGCCAACATAACTAAATTTATCAATCAGTAAAAGCACCATTTAATCAAGAATATAGCATAGTTTTTTTTACAAAGTACTTTCGAATAGAGCACAAATCATAAATACATGATAGGATAACAAGTTCAAAAATAAAACACGTCACTTTTGATAACTTGAAGCCCTATATATAACTCCAGTATTTCTTTATCTGGAAGTTTTCCTTGGATCCCAAACTCTTGTGATGGATATGATAAATAACCATACCTCTAACTACTAACAACTTGAAGGCTTTAGGCCCTAGGCAGGGACGTAACTAGGCCATTTTCGAACAGGGGCAAGACTTCACTTCGGCGCCCCCCCCCCTCCCCGCAACTATTACAATGAAAGAAAATATTTGTCGAAAAAAATGATAACGACAACGTCCTGACCGTCATATAAAGGTATACTCAACGTATATTACACAGAAAATGAACAAAAAGTCCGATTAAATACGTACAATACTTTCTCAAAGCCAAAGGGACAAATTTTCCCTCTTCCCACCCCTGAATATAGGATCAAACCGACCTCCGACACACATTGGTTTTAGTGCTCCATTTTCTCATACATTTTCTGCTCAAATCCTTAATACTTTGTTTTGTTTTTTTTTTTTTTTTTTGAAAGTATGCTTATCAGTTAACAAAAGTTTTAAAGTTAAAAGTTAAAATGTCAAGTTAATTCTAAAACTTCTCACTTATTTCAATAGGAGAATAGCTTATATATAGCTCATAGACTTCTTTTTTCATACTGTAACGATTTCAAATGTGAAAAGATTTATAAAATGATGTCGAAGTATAAGTGGACTGAATCAAAATGAATAAATTAAAATTTTAGAAAATAGTATTTTAGTATTTAATTATTCAATAAAAGGCAAATAATGAAGAAACATTTTGAATACATTTCTGTTTAGTTTCAGCTTTACATCACTTACATTAAAAAACGAAAACATTAGAACTTTATTTTCAGACCTTTTATGGCTGCAAAAGTTTTTACTATATCATCAAATGATTACTTACCCGCTAACTTGTGCTCTATCCAGATTATACTTAAGTTAGTCAGCCAATTTTGTCCCGATAAGTTTCCAAGGTAATTTTTTATAAGCTTTAATTTACTAAAGCTGTTTTCATTTAAAGCAACAGACACAGGAATAGTTAGAAATATTCGTAGCGCACTTGTGATATTAGTAAGTAGCTTATAGTCTGTTTTGAAATATTAGAGTGAGAAGAAATCCTAACTTTTACTGTGTAAGAAAAGGACCGAGAACATAAAAAAATGAATTGTTGAATAAATGTTTGTAAATTAGCATTTGCTTATTAAATACTTTACGAAACATCACATATTATGACTGAAAAATATTCTGTCCAATTTATTTATTTAAAACCAGAATTTTAATTTGAAAATTGGTACTTTTTATTAACGCGATAATTTCCAGGAACAAAAAACTTCCCTCTTCAACGCCAATCCCGTATTGTAGTGATTGACCAAAAGTTGCCAAATAACTAAGCAAATATTGGTTTGTTTAATGTTGTCTATTTGGAAACCTGATCAAGTGATTTACTTTAAAACCGGTCATTTCTATTGTTGAAATTGTTCAGAAATAGATGTTTAAAATATTTTTTTATAAAAAACGCGAGCATCCATGTAGACTTTAATGCTTCAAGCAGTTGCTGAATAATCTTACCTGGCAAAAGAATGAACACCACCCTCTATTTGAAAACGGGACATAGTTGACAAAACTTAGAAGGTGGGGGGGGGGGGGGGGGAGTAAAAGTAAAAACTCTTTTTGTTTTTACGTTTAACAGTTTTCCTAAGAGTTTTTTTTTAATATTTTTTCTTATCGGCTGTAATAGCGCCCTCCTCCATTTGGCGCCCCCAAGTTGCTGCTTGTATTGTTTGCCCCTAGGACTGGTCCTGAGGGTGCCAAAATTAGATTGATAGTAGGTTTAAAATTTCTCATATGAGTTCAATTTCTAAAAAACTGTAGCACATTTTTTAAAAAAGAGAGAGAGCGCTTTGAACTGAATCTTCATTATTATAGTGCGATGTTTTTCTTAAAGAATGAGAGAAATTAATCGGCACGTTGGAACGCTGGAACGTTGCAAGAATTGTCCCCTAGGCCAGTGGGGTGGACAAGCTTTAAGACACCATGTTAACAGTTTTGTTGCAATTTAATCTTGGAAAAGGCGATCTTTTCCACATTAAAAGGTATTTCTTTAACTTTCTGCCTGTGAATGCAATGAGCCTTTTTTTTTTTTTTTATTTAAGGGAGAGCTGGCATTTAAAAATTTGTCTTTTTTTTTTAATAATGAAAAGAAAATTATGCAGTTACATTAGACAGTTCAGCGCCCCTAAAATCAGGCGCCCGGGGCACGAGCCCCGTCTGCCCCCCTCTAGTTACGTCCCTGGCCCTAGGGGCTTTGAGCTATGGAGAGTTGGCTGAAACTGACTTTTGATTTATAGCAAAAAATATTGAACAGAGAATATGACTTAATTGATAGAAAATAAGCATCCTTTAATATAAAATCGTGCAGGGTAGACCGAACAGTGAATGAACACTTAAGCGAATTTTCAATTTCAAAAATTCATAGCGTCATTATAAATTAGCATTTTCCACATGATAAAGCTTGAGGCTAAAAATATTTGACAGTGGCCAGTAAACCCAAAAAAGTTAGTTGCCACTTGGAATCAAGCATAAAAACTGTAATCCCACTTCACTTTATTCTGCATTTTGTAACATTACATTATGTACTTGCAGATATGTATCTTAAATACATTACTAAATATAAAAGAACAATTTTTAGAAAAAAAATTACAAACGTTTTCAGAAAAATACAATTATTCATGGTAAAATCCAAATTATAGGACACTAGCTGTGGGGCCCGGCGTTGCACGGGCTTTAAAGTAGTGATGAAAATTTAAATAAACTACTCGCCGTCAAGGCGGTATATAATGATATATAACAGCCAAGACAGCTCGCCTTTAAAGTAGCGAGGAAAGTTTCAGTAATGATATATAACCGCCAAGGCAGCTCGCCTTTAAAGTAGCGAGGAAAGTTTCAGCAAACTACTTGCTGCCAAGGCGGCTCGCCTTTAAAGTAGTAAGGAAACTTAAAACAAATTACTCGCCGCCAATTTGGCTCGCATTTAAAGGAGGGAGGAAAGTTTTAGCGAAACCAGTTTCAAAAAACTACTCCCCGCTAAAGCGGCTCGCTAAAAAACTTTCCCGCATAAAAAAGTCAATCGCATTATTTGCACATGCTTCCTCAGGAATAAAAACAATGTCAAGTAGCACATATTTAACACTCTCCCTAATAAACAAATACAATTCCCTACCAAAAACAAATATTTCCAAACCGCTCTCTTCCTGTAACATTAATTGCAAAATTCCAAACAAAAAAGTTGTTTTAATATTTAGATCGCAGCAAAAAAAAGTTCCTGCTAAAAACATGAATTACAATTTAATTTGAAACACATTTTCAAAATGGTACCAGAAAAAAAATATAAGCCATTAAGTATGCAGGAATGCAATTAAGTATGCTCGTGTCCGGAGGGACCCGGGTTCGAAACCCAGCCGATCAAAGATCCACCGCCTTGATTAATGGTGGCTGGGAGGCGTTAAAAATGTCGTGGTCACAAAGTCCTCCAAGTGAAACGATACCTCTGGGGGTGCTGGGCCCTAGGGTTTTCTCGACCCTAGGTTCTGGTTCAAAATTAAGAACAGAGCGCTCTTCAGGGCCCTATCCCGGTTAAACCACGAAGCTGTGGTAGGTATGGGGGACCCTGGAGAGTGTGAAGTGAAATGTGAAGTGAAGGAATTCAAGTGAAACATGGACGATCGCATTATTTGCCTTGTTGAAACGCCGTAAAATGAAATGCTTTTAAGAAACGAAAT
This sequence comes from Uloborus plumipes, assembly GCA_038373865.1. Lineage (NCBI taxonomy): Eukaryota > Metazoa > Arthropoda > Arachnida > Araneae > Uloboridae > Uloborus > Uloborus plumipes. The sequence goes on along the minus strand of JAXGGA010003359.1, from coordinate 52,730 downwards.
GAAGAAAAGGACACCAACAATGAGTTTAAAAGATGTCGCCATAGCAACGCAATAAAACTTTAATAGTTTGATCAGGAAAGAGGTTTTCGAACTCAAAGTTCAAACGCTTGTAACTTTTTCTCTAGTGGAGATAAAAGCTTGGTTCTTCAACTGTAAGTCGAATCAATTCTGGGGTTAAAAATATCGCTCTATCCAATGGTGTAAAAATCAAAACTGTGGAATAATTAGTTTATTTTTTTATTGATGGTTTTAATGAACCAAGTATTGCAAGAAATCGGGTGAAGCCTTGCAAAAGGCAAGTTTAAAAATTGAATAACTCGTGCTGTGTTTAAGTTAGAGAATCGGAACAAACTGCATAGGACGGACAAAATTTTTCTGCTTCCAACGATATATAACATTAATATGTGTAAGTAATTTTTAACCCCAGTATTCGGCGATTTATGAGAAAATTGCCTTGAATTCGAATAAAAAACGAATCGCTTATCGAATCTTTTCAAACTATAGCCTAAAGTCTTTCTGGATAAATGGACTATTCAATACAAAAAGAATTTTTCAAATCGAACCAGTAGTTCCTGAGATTAGCGCGTTCAAACAAACAAACAAACAAACTCTACAGCTTTATGTATTAGTAAAGATTATGCAAATGAAACAAAAAGTAAACACACTTCATTTCATTTTCCAGATTTAAATAATGTATTTAGATGATTTGTAAAGCAGATGGGTCGATTTTTGTTCCAAGTTAACATTGGCCGCCAGTGATGATGCTGATGGCTATTTTCTTTACATAATTGGCATTTCGTATTTTTGTTCAGAAAAAGAAGTAGGTCGACATTTTGGTGACTAGCATCACATTTTGTAGTGACCCAAGAAGTATATTTCGTGGGGTTACAAGTGAAACACATTAAGGCAAAATTATTAATTTTCAGATTTTTAGTTTATCTTACACACAAAAATGAACTGTTTCTACTGGTGAAACCCACTAAGTCATATCTTTATTATGCAATGCTATACTAACGAAACACACTAAGTCGTATAATTAATGATAATTATTAATGCCCTACCATTATCATGCTGGGGATAATAATATAAAATAAGCATGCCAGAGTCAAGAATGGTTCGTAATAACCAAAAAATACCATTACTATAATTTAATTTGATTTAATTATGTCAATTCCAAAGAAGTTAAAATAAAAATTTTTTGATCAGCATTTTCTCAAAATCATGTCTTTTGATTTAGTGTGTTTCACTTATAACCCCACGATTTAATCGCCACTGGTGAGTGGCGACCGCTAGTCTTGACCTTTACCACATGATAGTAGAGACACTAAGACGATACATGTAATTATCTTGAAAAAAAGTGCCTAAACCGAGTGAATGAACACCCTTACCGGTGGAGAAAAAAAAACATTTTCTAGTCAATTTCTTTCTGTCGATGTGTAGAAAGAAATTACTTCTAATTCCCCTAAGAAAAAAGTTTTAAATCCTTATTTTTTCACTAAAACTACAAGGTTTTCATTCACTGGTTGGTCTATCCTACAAGGAAAAACTTAAAAGAAACTAAATAGAAAAAGTGTGACAGTGCCTAAGGGTAGAGTTCTATTATTAAAAGAGGATATTAGAAAACCTTTCCAAACCCTTACGAATCAGTTACCCAATTAGTATTAGTATAAAAGGCTAATGTTTCATAGCAGATTTAAATTAAAAAAGCAAAGAATCTTGCTTCCTGATTGAAAAATTGGTGAGAAAAACTTTGCAAATACTTCTGACAGGTTTTGAAGATGTTTGCCATGAGCTGCATATAAGCTTCCAGCGGTTGGGGTGCTTTAAACACAATGACGTGCACGTTAAAGGCTATACTGCCATGCTAAGCGCAAAAGTGGTATCTGCAGTCGAGCTCAAACTGAGATATAACTCCTTATAAAGTTTTGCGCCACCATGTATTTGATTCAGATAAAACTTTTCCAGAATTCTTTTAAAAATATTTCCCGTTCTAAAATGGCCATACAATTTTGCATTGAGGTAAATTACATCGCAAAGTGCCACTTGGTGGCGATAACTCAATTTTGTTAAAAAGTGCAGATACGCCTTTTGTGCGAAGCAAGGCAGTATAGGCCACCTTCATCGCCTCAAAAAAATAAAATACATTCAAAAAATTCAATAAGGATCATTGCTGTGCAACCAATGTAATTTTAAAACAGGAATGAGTAGCTCATGCCACAGGGTTTTATCATGAAATTGTTCACCAAAAATGTGTGCTTTTGAATTAAACTTTCCTTGAAATAGCTTCAATTGGGTTTTTTTTCTGATATTTGGTCAAAGTGATAACTGCTAATTGCAATAGATTTTAGTTGTGTTTTAATTTATCCGGCCACTTAACAATTATTATTTCAGTAAGATCACACAAATTAATTTCAGTGCAATAAGTATTGTATGAGAGTGTGTGTGTGGGGGGGGGGGGGGGGGTAGAAGGGTTACATAATAAAAATTTAAGGTAATTCTTAATTTATATTAAAAAGAGAAATGTATTGTAGAGTGGTACATAAGAAAACTGTTTGTGCTTCTAGAAAAATTATTGACCAATGATGTAATTTGATATAACATGCTAAAATGAGAGTTAATGCTGGGTTACTATTGGTATTGAGGGCATACTTTAAAAGACAAAATGTTTGTGATGTTTATCACTAGTTGTTCTCATCTTTACATATCAAAAGTATAGTATTCAAGTAATTTTAATAGTACTTTTAAAAATCAATCAAGTCGAATGTTTATTAGAAAAGCTATTTTCAACTTAGACACTTGAAGAGATGCAATTTATGTATGTAAACATTACATATCGGCAGACCCACCTGCTTCATTAAGACACAAACTGCTACTGGCTTTGCCATGTGTACATTATTTTTTTAAACAAGCAATGTTATTTTTTTTTTTTAAATTTTTGTCCAAAACTTTAGACACAAGTTCTGGCCACTTTATATTTTGTCCAAGTGAAACTATTTTCCTTTAGCCAAAGGTTGTTTTATGGAGTTAGCGGAAAGAGGTAATTTGACACACACTTACATAGAGGTTCCTCAATATATTTACCTTGTTCTTTAACTGACGTCCTAGAACTAGGTTGCGTTCTCTCAGCAAGAATCTGACTTGTAAATGTCATAAACTCTGATACACTGTAAAAAATAGTTTTTCAAACATAAATTATACGGTAAATGCATAAACATTATTTAAAAGATATAAGAAAAATAGAAACGGAGAGATACAGTTTTAACAACTAAAAGTATTGTAGGATATTGCAAACTAATGACATTTTGATATTCTGAAAAATTTATAATTTTTAAAATTCAGTGTGCTTTAATTCACATATCATACAACACTTATAAAATAATTATTTAAGAAAATTGTAAATTCATGCATAAGCATGGTCAACTTATTTTTTTTTCCACTATAAATGCTTTGCACATCACATTAACTATTTTCCATCTTAGTTGTATTCATGTATTTGTCTTACTAGAGCATGCTTGGAAGAAATTAGTTGATGTTATATTTAAAATTCTTTCAATGCTTTTTATAGCTCAGGACCAGTAGAGTTAAGGGGTGTTCAATTAGAAATCTTTCAAAATTGAAGTCCTAAAAACACATTTTTGGCAATATTTTATGACGTTAGGAGAGGGGTCAGGAGGCTATCCCCAGAAATTTTTGCACTCCAATCTTAAAGTATATAATGTAGACTACATATTGAGATGTTAGGTGATCAATGAGTATTTTCCTTAAAAAAAATTTTGAAATTAAAAGGCAAAAAAAAAAAAAAACTTTTCAGCTATGTTTGATTTTTTGAAGGCGATGATGTTTGGGGACTCTACTTGGAAATTTTTCAGCATTGGGTTCTAAAAATTCCGTTTTAAGTTATCTTTGTTGAGCCTAGAAATAGAGGAGCAGAGAATTTGGGTCTTTCACACTTAAAACAGATTTTGAAGCTATTTTTGGAAATGTTAGACAAAAGAGGTAGCTGATTAATTTTACATAAAGCATATTAATTTTAATATAAGTATTCCTAATTAACAATTCAAATAAATGTTAGTAATTTTACCTATTTCTCTGAAAAAATCCAAAGCTTGTTAAATCACTTGTACTGCATAATGTAACTGCTTTTGATGGATGCTTGTATAAAACTGCTAAGTGATATAATTTAACCATCACGGAACTTGATTTGATATGTAAGCACCGATTTCACAACAGGATATATCTAGAATTAAAAATAACAGCTTAGCATTAATCTTTTAATTACATCAAATCCACATACAACTTAACAAGTACGCCAGAAAACTAATTTCTGAAGTAAAAATGAGACATGTATCATTCGTTTCATAGTACAGTACAGAACCTTTTATACAGGAACCAAAATACCGGGAAACCAGAAAACCGGCAACATTTTGTCGATTTTTCCGCTACTTTTTAAAATATGCATTTTCGGCAATTTTCAAAAAATGAAGAGCTTTTTTTTTTCTTTTGAAATACCTAAATGAATATGAACGGTTTCTTCATAAATACTATATAAGTGGCATATAGCTCAGAAATTTTTAATATTGTAATATCTATAAGCACTTCTGGATAGTTTTTTCTTCAGATTTTAAGATGCATTACTATTTGTTATAGTAACTTGGGTTTTATAAACAATTGGCAAATATCGCTTCGTAGCGATCCAGAAAACTGGCAAATTCAGTTATCCGGGATATCTGTGGTCCCAAACATCCTGGATAATTGGTTCTCTACTGTATTGCCAAACAGTCACATGAAATATGTAAGAAGAAGTTTCATTATAGATAGCAAATACTACTTTTTAAATAATGCTGTAAGAATACTCTAATTTATCCAATCATTAAACTTATAGAACTTTTAGCAATTCAACCTTCTTCTCACTTCTACTGAACAAAATATATATAAATAAATTACAAAAAAAAAAAAAAAAAAATCTATGCATAGCATTTAAAATATGAACTCCAAATTATAGCAAAATTTTAATAGAAAATATGTTCAAGATTGAACTGAAATCTATGGAATTGTAAAATACCTGATTTTATTTTTAGCATTGAAAATAATTAAAAGTAAAAAATAATAATTCATAAAAACACACCAAAAAGTTCAAGATTTTTATAGCAAAATTAAGCTTTAAAAAATTATACCTTAATTTTAATCAAAATTTGTTGCAAGTTTTAAATTTGACGCAATGCTGAATCATAATTATACAATTTTGGGTACTTAAGAGCATTCTCCTGCTTATGCATGGTCATTGTAATAATCCCCCCCCCCCCCATTAGTTTTATTTCTGTAATAACTCATGTAAACCCGTTTAAAAGTCAGAATTATACATCATCAATATGGCAGTTGAAAAATATTTTTCGCTTAATCTTTTCTATTAAAAAAAGAGAAAAATGTATATTGTCACACTGACGACATAAGCATAAGTGTAGTTTTTCTGCTCAGCTTACCCTCTCTCTTTCATACACCTTTGTTTTTTTAAAGGAAAGTCAGACATAGAGCACAGAGAAAACTTATTTACATACAGATATTTATTTTCAAACATTCAAACTTTACAGTACCCGTATCAATCACAAGGTTTACTACTTGGAAGGGGTCCTGGAAAGTTTTCTTCTCCAGACAACAAGCTCTGATTCAGCGCCAAAGAGATATTGATTTAAAATGAGAACTTGGAGGAGTTTACACACTACAACAGATATAATGTGCACTAGTCACCATTAGCACATAGAACATGATAGTGACACTGTCATATGTACCAATATTTTTTAAAGTCAATTTCAGCACTCATCTGAGGAAATGAAATAAGCTTTTTGTGACAAAAAGGGGAAAAAAAGTGGGATTAAGAGATTTCATATGCATAAGTGTACAAATCATAATAAGGGCTGAGTGTTTAGTTCGGAATTTTAACTTCCAACTGTTGTACTTAGTGCGAAACGCCAACGGTCTCTGGATTATGAAATCCAGAGACTGCAACTTTATCTTGGACATGAACTAATTGGTCTGGAGTAGTCAATAATCAATCTGGAAGCAGATATTCTCTCATTAAAGCTGAGATTACCAACAAACTCTGAGAGAGTCCGCAAGGAACAGTGCAGTTGAACCCCTCAATTCAAAGTAAAAACTTTGGAAATAAGCAGAAAGTTCCTGCCTTAAGCAAGGGCTACCGCAGAACTGCATGCAAAGAACTGTAAGCCCAGTTATGATATCCAGGGATTGCAGTTTCCTCCTTGTTGTGGTCTGTATCAATGGAATATTTCATTGATACTCCAGACTGATGAGTTCATAACAAGGACGAAACTGCAGCCTCTAAATATAATAATCCAGCTGTCAGTATGTTGCATGTTGTTCAGCCTTCATCCTTCCGTGTAAGATCGGTAAATTACTGCTTATATTTTTAATGTTTAAGAAATTCCTATGTCTATTCATAAATTTTGCCTGTGCATTTATCTTAAAGTTCTAAAAATAATCTACACATTAAGGACAAAAAAAAAAATGTTTATTTGTATTTATATTGTAAATGAACAAACATACAAATTTGAACTTCCTTATCACTTCTCAAGTAAAACCATACAAGCATTAATAGTCTAATTTAATTAAACTATAACAAACTTGCTCACACAAAACACATGCTATTCAAAGCGAAAAGGTGACATATTTCAAAACTTTACTAAATCAAATTTAAGAAATTCAACAAAAAAATTAGCTTTAGTAAATATGATACATGAAAAGTTTCAGATATTTAAAGAAGAGAAAATTACAGACCAAGACGGATCGTTTTTACCGACAATGACTTCAAATTTGAATAGACATTATCAAAAAATACATTAATGCTTTGTTTAGTACTCAAAATTAGTTAATTAAAGGTATAATATTCGTTTCAATTAAAATCATGACATCCACTCATGAACACAAACAGCATTTTCTTGCCAACAAGAAGCAAACAAAAAACTATTAATAGTTGACATATTTCGTTAACCAAAATGATCTCATGCAACCAATCTTTTATGTATTACTCTTGAAAATATTGACTTGGATCTTACAATGAACGGTTATAAAATTTTTATAGTATAATAAAAATGTCAAAATTTGGATTTAAAATTATTTAAATGGAATAATTAACTGTGACCGCATCGTTCTGAACTATGACGTAGAAGCGTGATGTAAAGACCGTGACATAAATAAACAAGTATACACAAAGAATTAATTTCTACAAATTTGTTAAGATTCTGCTGTATATTTACTTTGTATTTGAGTATTAAGCGTATTATTTCAAAATGGCTTCAACTTCATCTGCATCTTTAAATGATCGTCTTCAAAAATTTAAGGATTTACAGTTTCGAAGGAAAGAATCTCGCAAACTCAACTTTGAAGAAGTGGTTGAAGAAGATCGACGTTTAAAACTACCCCCCAATTATGAATCCAAAAACAAATGGGCGCAATATATTATCGAAGAAGACGAAAAGAAACAAATTGCAGCTGCTAAAGGAGAAGACTATAGCCGTACTAAACTTTTGGATATCACTGCTGAAGATGCAGCCAAGTGGGAAAGAATGAAAAAAAAGAAGAATCCCGATCCCGGATTCTCAAATTTTGAAGATGCTGCTGAACGTCAGTACGATAGATTGACCAAAAAGCTCAAACCAGACATGGAAGTATATCAAAGAGAGAAAGAAAAGTTAGGGGAAGCGTTTTATCCCACGAAGGACACTATCATTCTTGGATTACACCAAGACAGCAAAGAAAGTATCGATAAAATGGTGGACGATCTTGAAAAACAAATTGATAAGCATTCAAAGTTCAGTCGAAGAAGACGATTCAATGATGATGCGGATATCAATTACATCAATGAAAGAAATATGAGATTTAACAAGAAACTAGAGAGATTCTATGGAAAGTATACAGCTGAAATTAAGCAAAACCTTGAAAGAGGTACTGCGGTATAAAGAAAACTACTATGGCTGAAACATTGACTTTTAAGTGTGATGTTTATGTTGTGCGGCTTCCAGAAAAGCCTTTTGTACTGATCCGCGATTTTGAAAAAAATTTTCTAAAAATCTTTAACTCTGAATACTTATGTAAAATTTCTATTCACCACACTGATCATCTGATACCTGTAGTTTTCAAACTTTATGGTACATTTTCAGTTATGTTTTGTGCGGCCATCATTAAATTAAAACCAATTTACAATTTTGCCTTTTGTTTTTACCACAAATTTTTGAAACATATGTAACCATACAATAATGATCAAGTCATTGACGTGTACATTACGAATTAAGTAGTGATCTTCGTTGATACAAAATTTTATTTTCATGGTTAAACAATGACAAGTGATTTAAAAAATGTATGATAAAAAAGAAAATTAATCAAGATGAAATTTATTTGGATTTATCAAACAGTAATAGCTCTTTCTTATACAATAAATTCGTCAATCGTAACTTTTAATAATAAAATAATGCACGTGGAAAGTGTTTTTGTGAACTTGTTTTTGTATCCTATGCAAGATTGCCTTTATGTTTTAAAGGGAAACTTAGTCGGTAATAGCAACTATCCCAATGAAATAAGTGCCACCTTTCCCTTTGTTTGGGCGACTCCTTAATTTTGATGCCTTCTTCCAAACCCCCTATTGAACTAAATATCTCCAAAATTTTCATCAAAAGAAAAAAATTCTCCCCTTAGAGGACTTTTCAGTGATTAGAATTTCAAAAAAATTTATAAGGTGAAAACGTAAGTAATCACAAAAACGAAACCTTTTCATACACAATGATGAACATTATATATGTCTGATTATTTTTAAACATGTTTATGCAATTTTCCTTCTTTTAAAACGTTTATATTTTAAATAATGCGGTAAAATGTTTCAGAATTTTTTAGGAACTATCCAAATGTTTGCCTACTGCAAAGAATATTTAACCACTTATAAATGTAGAGAAAAGTGTACCTACCCCTTTTAAAACTCTTAATAAAGTTATTGGTAGAAACAATAAATGTGTATAGGAAACACATTTTCTGCATTCATTTTACATATGAGGATTTTCTTTAAAAAATGAGTCTAGCAATAGGAAATTATAGCTTACTACCAGCTGAGTACTGGGTGCAGCCATTAGCTTTTAACATTATTACGCATTTCAGTTCATCATATTCTTATCATAAACAAATCTTAGTTGACAGAGGAAAAATAAACAATATGCAATGCGTTCAATATCTTAAAAAGAGAAATAGGCAGATATTTTGAAATATTTACCCCTTAGGTTGTTACTATTCAGTAGCGCCAGGACATATTTTCATTAAAAACAACTATTTTAATGAATAGAATTTTTTTGCTAATTTTTGTAAAAAAAAATTTCAGTTCAAAAATATTTTTTTGTTTTGGGTTCACCCCCCTATGTATGATTCTGCTGGTGCTCATGTTACTAGTACCCAATATAAACTCAAAAACAACTCGAGAAGTGTATTTAGAATTTTTGCATGATTTATATAACAAAAGATGTCATGACTATTCATCAAATCTACTTATTTAACCCTCGAAATCTCCAAAATAGATGAGGATATTTCATAAGTTTTTAAAAGTTTAACAACGCCATATCTTGTTATACATCTTGTCCACCATTCTACTAGGGATCAAAAATTCATTTTTGTAAATACTGCTATTTACTTGCACAAGGCAATATTATAAATCAACATCGTTTTATCATATTATAGTATATCATGTAACATTTATGAATTTGGCTTGATACAGAAACTGCAAAATTTCTTATTTATCATTGGCAGAAAATTCCCTACCGACGTATTGTTTTTGGAATTCAACATGATGAAAACAACTTGAAGTTAAAAATGCAAGACAACGTGTCTACAAGTACAAATAAAAGGATTAAAAAGAGTTAGAAAACTCTGGCAAAACTCTGTTTTCGACTGCTTTTCTTACAAATGAAAACAACTTGCTATTCAGTTTTAACACTTTGCTCCCCAACCTTACATAACACAGCTGGTTGCACCTGAAAACTCAACTAATTTGTACAACTCGCTAACAGCGTTTCTTAAAGTGAGTGAGGCAAAGAGGGGATAGAAGGAAAAAATCTCGCAGACATAGTGGTGCGTGGGGAGGGGGAGGCACAATTCAGAAAAATAGCACTATAAGTTACATGGAATTTTTTTTCAATAGTTTAATAGGGATTGGGGGATGTACTTACGAATCTTGCAGGGCATACCCAAGTCTATATATGCTACCAATACAATGGATGATTACCACACAAACTCATAGTTTTAGGACTTAAAAATGAATAATCCTCACATGTAAAAGTTATTTTAACTTTAACACAGTGGAAAATGCATTGAAAAAAATATATTGAATTTTTTTTATTTTATCCTCTTCAGTCCCAGTTGAAGGTACACATATGTGTACCTTCTAAGTTTTTATTTATATCTGGTTTCAAAGCAAATTTAAAAAAAAACTATGCATTATAAAATCTAAGATTGCAGCATTTATTTTTCATCAATCCCAATTTTTTTAAGGTATTATTCAGACCTAACAAAGGTTTAAAAACTTGAAATTCAAATGGTTGAAAAAATCAGGACTGAAGAGGTTAAATACATTATTTATTGAATCCAATTATGATTTAATCGCTATTTTTTTTATTTGATCATAAGATCATTAAGTGTGATTAAATGTAAAGACACAAAGTAGAGATGTTCTTGCTTGTGTTGACATGCAATCATTGTGAGAGGGTGAATTTTTACGCCATCAAAAAAAAAAAAAAAAAAAAATATTGCAAACTAAAATATGTAACAAATATGGGATAACTTAGTGCCCTGGATTAGCATTTTTCTAAAAAAAAATAAGTTTACTTAAAATAAGTAGGAAATTTTAAGAATTTAATTCAATTGCTAGAGATCTTGCTTATAAAGTCTAGATATTCCAATCTTCAAAATAAAAAAAAATATAGAATAAAAAATGCTTAGGTGTTAACTAAAGAAGTAATTTCAAACAAAATATGCTTAATTTGTCAAAGATGGATTTCCAATGTCTTAGTGCAGTGAACGCCGCTTATATGAATCTCATTTGTTCTAATCAGTTTTGATTCAATAAAACGGCTGATTCAATTAACCAGCCAATTAAGTAATTCTGAATATTATTTTGTTTTTTGACAATTTGATTCATTTTCTCGGTTGATTTAAGCTGTTGAAAGCATAGAAAGAAAAAAAAATAAGGACATTTTGGAATTGGTTTCAATTGTTAGAGATAATTACAAAATTCTAAATCGACGTTCCTGTGGAAATATTAACAATGACATTTTATTGCAAATGAAGTTTTTGGTGGAACAATTTACTCCTAAAAATCTCTAACCATATTGAATGAACTTTTTTACATAATTTAAACTTTTATGCAACATTTCTCTCATGGAAACTTTTCATAAAAAATATCATTTAGTTTCATTACTAATATTTTATATTAAATAAGAAATTGCATAATAAAAAGAAAATGCATGTTTATGTAATAATATGAATGATGTGTCAGAATTAATTAAATATAAACACACATTGCATTATATAAACTTTATTTCAATGCCTTTATAAAGCATAAAAAAGAGACATTTTAGTTCATTTTATTTCCAGCCACCTAGCCATCCTCTAACAAATCCTGTGATCCCACCTCCTTTCTTTTGTTCAATTTTGTCATCAAGCGGTGGAAATTCGATTTGATTCAGAGCTAGATCAAAAAAGAGCGGTTTACAAGGAATAGGTTTGAAGTTGGGTGGAAACTGTGCTATTCTTGGCTGTGTCGATACTAAGGTTGGATCTTCACGATATTCATTTAATCTGTCCATCAAATTCTATGGGAAAATAAAAATAAAGTAAAAATAAAATCACTTATTTAAAACAGTGAAAAACATTTTAAACAACATTAACAATTCTAATAGTTATAAAATTAGTAAAATAAAATAAATACAAATGAGATGTCTTACATTAAATAAAGATATAAAAATAATTTTACCTATAAATAAAGAACTGATAACATTAACGGTCAAAAAATATTTTGGATTTTTCAGAAATAACATTTACGAAAAAACTAAAAACAATAAAGCAAAACAGAAGCAAATGCTTATCAATCAACATTAAGTTGTAGGTGCATATTTTACACCAGCTCAAATGACATATAGAAATATCAGGTAGAAAACCTTATAAGGGTGATTCTCTGTAAACTCGTAATTGGTTGGAAGCGAGTATTTTAAAAATAATAAAGTAATTATTGCTCTTAATACAAGTACAGCATTAATACTTGGTAGCCAATTGTATTTGGAGCAATAACAATTTAATTTTTTTTTCTAGAAATTTAATTTTTTAGAGAACAATTTAATTTTTTTTTTAATCTAAGCACCAAAAACAGTCCAATGGCTGTTCAATCCTATAGTCTAACACTTAAAGGTAATACTTCAAAAAACCTATTAACACTACCTAAATTTGGCAATTAATATCTAAAAATGGAATGATACCACTATATCTTCTTTATGAAATAAGGTCAAATTATGTATTTCTAAAACTTAAAATTATTATGTAAGTTTCTGTCCAGAGTATTTTTAAACAGTCCCCTGCCACAAATTCAAAGCTGCAATAGGAAAAATTTGTTAATCTTGCAAATGTTTTCAGGTATGAAGTTTAAACTAGTCGGTGTGAATTTGCCGAAATTGCTGAGAACGGTGTTGAAACGCCACTATTTTTAGTTTGAGAGCCACATTTGTGATGAAAGTATGCATCTGGGTCATTGCGTAAACAGTTCTCTGGGAAGTGCTTTTATTAATATTAATAAGTTTAATTGTGAAAAATATTTATTATGTCCACGATTTATGCCTAAATTTATAGGTAATTTCATAACTAATTATGTTCCAATTATTTTGCAGATATTACGCAACAAAGTGCAAATACACAATCCCCTGCCTAGTTAGAGTAGGCAGGGGACTTATCCCCTATTGTGATTTATCAGAAAAACACAAACTTGAATTGGCCCTCTTTTTCAAAACAAAGTAATAGATTCGTTTCTAGAGCAATAGTATTTTAATCATACGAACATTTCAAAAAAACATGCCTGGAACAGATTCTATATGGAAAATGACGAGTTTATAGAGAATCGCCCATAAATATAACTTACTTTAAATGTTATAGTTCTTTTACTTATTTCGAATAAGATGTTCAAAATGTATCTAAACACTATGGCGAAGCATCATTATTTAAAGGGACTATTTTGTACAATTATGGTTTAAATATTTATTTATTCTCACATTTCCTCTATTGAAATAATAGTTTAACTTATGAAATGTTTTATAAAACTAGACATGAAACAACGTATTAGGTTATTCTAAATTGTATGATGCATAAAATTGTTATAAAATAAATCAATTATATTTACACTGTTTCACATAATTTTTTCAAAATGTAGCTACAAAAAAAGCCAATTTCTTATGATCACCACCATGTTTCAAATGTTAATTTTCCCCACCCTTAATTTATGTTATAAAGTAATTTTAATTTAAAAAATCTAGGCACAAAAAGACGATATTTGCTAGTTAAAAAAATTCATTCAGAAAAACATTATAACATAAACTAGTTACATAAGAACACTCACGAGTTTTACTTTTGGTACATTAGATTTTTTTTTTTTATCGTTATACCAAAGCTTAAAATAAAACAATACATAGAATGTGAACTTTTATTATATTAACTTCATCAGTAAAAGACATTTGACAGTGTTAGAAAAGCAAATTTGTAAAAGAGGCAGAAATGATTTTTGAGGTTACAAGGAACTATATTTTTTCAATGCAAAAAATGTGAACTTATGGATGTAAAGACATTACACAAAAGTCCATAGCTAATATTGAATGTCAAAGCCTTAGGTTTTTGCTTTTTTTGAATATTTTTATATCTATACACTCAACTATTTTTTGCAGGGATGATTATGAGTTCATGAAAAAATACCTAAAAGTTTTAAAGAGAAAAAGTGTATGGGGAGGTTCACATTTCATATACTCGAATAGTTTTTAGTCAAAATATTGTGCATGCATTTAATTAAATTGTAAATGAGTAATAAAGTTACATTTGACCTGTTGTTGCATAATTTATCTCCAAAACATTATTTTATGGATAACGTAAAAGTCATACAGAATTGCTGTTTGTTGAACAAAAATGTTTATTAAGTAATGAAAGTTGCATTTGTTACCGAAAATATGGAAAAGAATTTGTCTAGATGCAGTACCTATAAATCTCCTAATCACTACAATATGACCTGAGTCAAAGATGTCATATTTATTAATTCTAAAATATAATACTATTTAAAGAAGTTACATATGTGTTATAAAAAATTTGAATAGTTGAAACAAAAATAAAATTCAGCCACAGATTCAGCATTTTAGTTTTTGACATTTGACACTTTTAAAGAGCATGGAATTTTGTTTAAAACTTTTGAAAATGGCATATAAAAGAATTCAAATAAACTTACTTCAGATTTACAATTAAAAGCTCTACAATAAACATATTATTTTTTACTATTCACATGATTGAAGCAAAAATAAAATTAAATCAGAGCTTCAAATTTTAACTTTGTTGACATTTTGAACTTCATAAAGGACAAAGAATTTCGCTCAAAATTTTAACATTTATGATTTTTTAATACAAATAAAAAAGATATTTCATTTTGTCTCCTAACTAAGGGTAACAAGCATCGAAAATGAGAAAAATTCGATTCTCATATCGGATGCAACTCGATTGCTTTTTTTAAATGAAGGTATCAAAATAAAAAAAAAGCAAATCAAATAATTTATTAAAGTAAAAATATTAGAATGGCATCTTAACATTTCTATTCGATAAATAATATTAATAATTACTGGTATAATCACCGAAAATTCAAAAGAGGAAAAAAATACCGGAGGTGGGAAGATAAAAGCATAATTTAAAATATTTTTTTATTTTTGGTATTTTTGAACATGAAACTACCAGAATCGATAATGAAAATACCGGAAATTCGATAAAATACCGGAACACAATCACCCTTGTTTTTCTCTTTGAAAAGCTTTATAACACTGAAAAACATGCCTGCATTTTCTTATTGTTTATTGCAAATTTGCTTTTAATGTGACTCATTTCATTTTTCTTCGATACTTTTTGGCACAAATTTATACATTTATTTATGAGTTTAATTAAAAACATGTGGACAACTTCCTACCTTTTTGTCTTTTGTCACACTATCAGAGGGTTGAACATTGTCTTCATTCCCTAAAATACTTAAAGAATAAGCATTATACTTGTTCCCTTCAATTTTCGTTAGCAGTTCTTTAAGTAGTCCTATCAATTTCTGAAAGAAAAAAAAAAGTTATAACTATCCAATAGCATATTTATACAAGCAAATGATATTGATGTATGTTTAGTAGAACATTCATATCATATGAAGGTAGATGAAAGACTAATTTCAGTGCTTGAAAAAAATTCTCTTGCAATTCATTTTGACAAAACAACATTCACAAAGTGAACAAAAGTAAAAATCATTTTAAATCTTAATCTAATAGTTTAGCATTGAAATCATTATTTTTAAAGCATGCTTTTGGAAAAATTGAATTAGTAACAAATCAATTAAAATGTAATGCTATCCCTCAGAAATATAATTCCCCTTTCTGAAATGGCATAGCATAAATTGATAGGCAAGTATTGTGCAGTTGATGCCGAACTTGCCTCAATTTTCATTCTTGAGTGACTTGACCTATATATTTTTTTTCTCCTTTTTTTAAATTATTTTTTGATTAAAATAAATTTATATCTGAGGGGAAAAACGGAGATGCTCTGCCGAAAGGCACTGAAAAAGGCCCAAAAGCGAAAGTGGAAGAGTTGGCTGGTATGCAGTGAAACCTATATTGTTGGGATGTTAATGATACAAATGATGTAACTCTGAGCTCAAAAAGCTACAATGATTTCAGATTTAGCACTAATTTTAATACTAAGAATAATAAATATTTCAAGAGAATGTTGAAATAAAAACATTATTGTTTTATCATCTCTAGAATGTGAAAAAAGTAGAAAAAAAAAAGTGTGCAGAAAAAAATCATTTAACTCGACCTTTCTTAGTAAAATGTGAATATTATAGTGCCAAACAATCGTCTAGATTAGTTCTTAACACATTTATAATTTAATAATTTCATTAGTAAATTTTGATTTTACAGTAATGAGAAATTACTATTAGCTAAATTAAAAATATGTTGATGTGTTTTGAAGACAGACGCTCATGAAAACTGGAGCAAAAATCATTCAATGACTTATAAGAGCTCATTTGACTTTATAATTGGTATCTTAAACAAAAACAGAATATACATTTATTTGGGAAAAAATATGATTTAAAGCATGAATAAGCTGAGTAGAGAATATACTTTGTTTTTCAATGCTGGATTCTTCAAAGCACTTTTAGAGTACTCTTCTGATCTCCCATACAAAGCTATAGCTTCTATCCATTTATTTGCAGCAGCATAAACTTCGGCGATATAAAAACACCTACACAAAAGACAAATTTAATTTCAATAAATGTCTGAAGCTTTGTTGTTTCATTTGCTAATTTATGTAGCTTACAATTAAAAAAACAAGTCATAATAGTATTTAATGAAACCAAATTGGCACAGGAAAAGGAACAACATTGATACATTTTGTCATTTCATTGACCAAGCATTATGATTATGCCAATGATGGCTTTGCTATGCATGCTCATGAGCATGTTGCCCCAAGGAAACGAAGAAATAACTTTATTAATATTTGACACAAAGTATTAACAAAGGTACCCTTAGTTTTGAATAATGTAAAATAAAAGCACCACTCTATATTCAATTTAGAACATATTTGCTTCTTTTAAATCAGGACTAAAACTTTTATACAAAAATATCACACAGAAAATACACACACACAAGCATCTGCAGCAGAAACCGAAGTGTCAGAATATTGAAAAGTGGGCTCACCTATGTGCTTTATACGCTAATATACTTGCTTCGGTCTCATCGAGGAAATTCGAGTCTGATTCTACCCCTGGAAGTTGTTTCATTTCATGCAAATTCTGCAAAGGTACATATTTAAATGTTAGTTTTTTAATTTCAGTACAATTAAGACAGAAAGGTTTAAAACTATCTTTTTCAATATTTGTTAAAAATTTTAATTTGCAATAAAATTTTAGTCAAAAACAATTTGAAGAATGCATGCTCGATTTATGACAGTTAAAATCTCATTGCAGACATGAAATTTGAAGTTTTAGAAAGAGGTTTTCAATTGTGCTAATGATTACAAAAATCAAGAAAAGGGATATTACTCTATACTGCAAAATCCTGGTTGTATCACGTTCTTTAATTCCCTTTGTAATCAATTCCTACATACTTTTCAGAGTTGATTCCGTAAATGATTTTTTGATAATTCAGCAATGTAAGTAAGAGTTGTTATTTAAGTCATGCCTAAAACTAAAATATTAAATGTTTTGCTTTGTGCATATTAAAAACTATAAAAGAAATCTTTTTGGGGAAAAAACTGCATTCTTTGTTCAAAATGTTTGGAAAATTGTAAAAAAAATTAAGGAAAGGCATCATATAAGACTGTAGTAGACTAAAGTATTTCTTACTGAAATGCAAGAATGGAGGTGGGAGGTGTAAATTATACTGTTGGTTGATATCATGCATTGTTCATCAACCAATAAATGGGGAGGGAGGAGAATAATTCTCCAGAAAAAACATTAAATCCTCAAAACATAACAGTTTAAAATTTCAATACATTAACAATACTATTAACATAGATGTGTTATAAGATTATGCATTTATTATTGGTTACAAAAAGGACATTGAAATACAAAATAATTCCAAATACCAAACAAGTTTGATGAGAAGTTAAATGCCACATTCTTAAGCAACTAGATATTATCTAAAACAGCATTTTGAGGACCTATATTCCGAAAAATTTCTCCTTTGAGCAACACATTTAGCAACAATGCAATGAATGCTACATTGTATGTGACAGCTGGTGAACACGCAGGTCTAATTAAGAAAGTATATTTTCCCTGGACAGCAGTTTTTCATCTTTGAAGGGCAAAAAACAAGCACAAAAAAATCTAATTCCAAAATTTTTTAGAATTCTGGGGATTATCAACGTGTTTCTTCAAATATCTCATTAACACTACTTTTACAGATACTACAGCTTATTTTTCTCACTCACCAGTGGGTACTGTAGTAAAATGTCCTTTTTATGTACTGACTTTTTGAAACAGATTGAAAACCCTTACCATTTGAAATATTTGGCCACCATTTATATGAATCACATTTGTTCTAAATAGTTTTGATTAAATAAAGCAACTGATTCAATAAATCACCTTATTCAATAAAACTGGATATTGTCCAATTTTTGGCAATTTGATTCATTAAAGCAGCTGATTTAATTAACTGGCGATCACTGCATCAGTCATAAAATTCAATTACCTATCCAGAATATCTGCGAAATTTTTACATAAGGAAAATCTTTTCCTATGAATTTTTATTGCGCCATGTTCTAAAAATATACAATAAACTCCTGATTATTCACAGGACTTTCAACACGTTTTTTTACGAAGGCGATGATTTACTGAATGTAGAAAAATGCACCTATGTTTGCTGGTATAAAATCTCCTTTAAGATATTCCTATTTCTTCCTTCTCTCTCTATCCCCATAATATCAAAATTCCAAAGTCACCAAAACCTCACTGGTTGGAACCTGATTTATGCACTTAGGCCCCGTTTATGCAGCAGGATTCAACCCGGCGTCAACCCGGCTTTCCCCACGAGGCCGTGTTTATGCACCGACCCGGGGTGAAACCGGTTTCAAATGGGGTAGAAATTTCTCTCCTTCATCAATGAGGTATTGAAGGTGGATTCTCCTGCATTGACTGTACGGTTGTTTATTTTACTTAGCCAAAGTATCGTTAGTGCGCAAGGAAAAACTAACAAAAAGAAGAAAACTGAAGATCTCTGAAATCATTTGTAACAAATACGGAAATAATATTCGATCAACTGGATACTTTTGTTCAAATAGAAAGATTAGCAATACTGAAAAATAAATTATATTGTCCTCAAATTCCTAAATTTAGAGCTTTTTTCCTAAATATCCTTAAGTTTACATAATTTTTCGACAGATTTTTGCTGAAAATAAGGAAGTTACTATTCGATAAATTAAACTTTGTTCTACTAAATCTTAATCACTATATCTTATATTTTCTATTTAAATGGCTTCAAAATTGTATGTGGTAAAAATCACTTTTTTAGTCAAGAATTGCGAGTAGTACGCAGACTTCGTAATGGCTTTGAAAAAAAAATTAAAACAATATTACAAAAAATCCAGGTCACTTTTGATATTGAGCAAAAATTTAGTAATGCACATGTGTACCTATATACAAGTATAATATTGAACTGCATCTTATTTTCTTTTTTCCAATGTCACGTTATCACTTGTTGTAATCCTAGTTTATGGGTGATGTATTTTTCTCCCTCGACAGCTACAGCTTAAAACTATTCATTAGGTGTAATATATTCGTTAAGCATTGCTTCTTTTTCTGAATAAAAAATGCATTTTAATAAAAAAACTAAATAAAATATTAACACTCAGGCGATTAATGCGCTGAAATGCATTCAGCATAGTTATTTCTTCTAAGAAAAAGCAATTTTAGTACAAAAATAAAATCCCAGCTTCCTAATTGGTCCCCAAGTTAATCGTCTTAGTGTCCATTTACCGATTAATGAGTGCATTTTTAATTTCAACTTTTAAAAATTATGAGTTTAGAGAAAGAGTTAGGAAAAAAGGCTATCTTATTTATTCCTAAGGACAAACTGAAAACATGTTTGGAAGCCCTAAAATTTATAAGTCTGCAAAAAATCAGGAAGCTCACAACTTAAAAGAGAGCTATCAGAAAACTAAAAAATTAGGACAAATCAGGACAAAATATTTTTATCAGGGATATCGGGACAATTATGAAGTCTGAGCATGTCGGTATGATGTCAATCTAATGGATTTGTCAACACAATCTTAGCAAACAAAATGGAGAATGGCAGACCAGAAAATTAGAATTTTAGTTACTACATTACAGAAAATTTTATCCGGAAACCAAAAAACAGGCTTTTTTTTCCACAATTTTAGCGCCATTTTATAAAACCAATTTCTGAAAGGGAGATTTCTTTTTCTAATATAAACGCTTTTTTTTTTATAAAAGCCATATTGCGCAGGATTCAAAAAATTTAGCATAGAAATAAGAAATAAAATAAAAGGGTCAACTTGCAACAATCTTGCAGCAAAGGTCATCTTGTAAAATTAAAGGGTCAACGGGCCAAAACTACCAAAACATTTCCCGAACGAAAACATGTCAAGTGCATTCATAAACTTTTTTCAAATTTCATTCCAACTGAAAACTAAGGAAATAAATACGGATGCATTCTATTGCATTTAAAAAAAAAAAAAAATGCTTGGCAAAATTTGCCTATTAGAACAAAAACCCTGTTTTTTTAAATACCATCTCTTCCCCTATACCCCTGTTTATTACAGACTGTCCAACATATTTTTCACGAATAGAAATTGTTTTTCGCAGTAGTGTCAAGAAAGGCTTTTGTTACTACACATTTCATTTTAAAAGTTTGAGATTAATGAGTTTTTTTTTTCCCAAGAATCGGAAAGTATTCCCGAGAATAATGATTTTTGCCGACTTAAAATAAGTTTCTGGAAAGTGCATAAGTATGTATGTAAACGGGGCCTATGTCTTGAAATCAGCAAATTTGTGTAATATTGTGAATTATGAAAGAAAGGCATAACGTCCACGCTAATTTCAAATCAACAATTTGAGGAATAAAAACGGAAAACAACTTTCGCGACTTCCACGAAACCAGAACCTTTCCGCAAGGGATTCTGGGGAAAAGGTAGAGAAATCGCCTTTTGTCAAAAACAGGTCTTGTTGCAAACCCGGCTTCAATGCTGCATTTCTCCTCCTTCTGCTTCACGCCGGGTTAAAGCCGGAGCGTGCATAAACGGGGCCTTATACTCTTTACGAGGATTAGACCAATTTCAATAAAAATCTCTGTCTCTTTATTTTCATTTTTGGTACAACCTAACTTTTCTCAAGAAACTAAGCCATGTTCCAGGAAAACAACTGGTAGCGTTCTGCCTTCGGATTGACGTTATAACTAATCCCTTATCTCCATTTGCGAAAATTCTATGCATCGACGGGGGTTTGAGTGCAGCAAAACAAACTAACCGACTTTTTTTTTAAATTGAAAATATGTACTAATATTATTGTAATAAAATGATTTTTAAACCTATGAATGTGTAGAAAATAAATACTTTTGTGCGATTGATATAAGTATAAATCCAACGTTAAAAATGCACAAATATACAGGTATACTGCAGACACGTGTTTCGGGGCTACAAGGAGCCCCTTTTTCAATGCAAGAAGTGTGAGCTTTAGGATGAAGAATCATTAGGATGAAGAATCGGATGCTCTGAAGAATCAGATCATCCGATAAAAGATCCTTTTATCTGATGATTCTTCATCCTAAAGCTCACACTTCTTGCATTGAAAAAGGGGCTATTTGTAGCCCCAAAACACGTGTCTGCAGTAGGGATGCACCGATAAGCAAATTGGCCGATTACCGATTACCGATTAATCGGCTGTTCATAATCGGCCGATTAATCGGCTTGGCCGATTATCATTTTTCTATTTTAAATTTCTCCATTACTTTTTTTTTCTTTTACAATTTCGATTTTCGAAATACTTGTGATTAATTTATTTCTGAGAGATTATTTTTCTAAACCGCTCTAAAATAATTTAAAAATTTGATCCGATTCCTTTTAGCTAATTTTCATGTAATTGTTAAGAAAATTAACTAAACACGATAATTCAAATAAGAAACAGGTGGGAGACTGTGGTGAGTAACAGTGGCGTACATAGCACCCCCGCAACCGCCAGCACGGGGTTTGAGGAAGAACAATTCGGAAAAATACCACTATGAGGTGTACGGGAAATTTTTAAAAAACAGTTTAATAGGGGGATGGGGGCGCACTTTCAAACCTTGCAGGAGGGCGCACCCAAGTCTATGTACACTACTGGTGAGCACGCTATTTTAAGTGCACTTTTAAATTAATTTTTCAATTACTAAATACCCATTTTGTCCAAAACTTATTCTTTGTGAAAATTATAAAGTTGTGTAAAACACTATGATAATGGAGAAAAAACTTGACACATGAAAAATGTTTCAACATTGCATATTTATTCAAATTTTGAAAAATTTAATTTATTAAGAAATTTATATCAACCTTTTTTTAATACTCGTTCGGTTATAGTTTTCGAATTATTTGTCTTGTTTTTTCTCACTACGTTTCTCATTACCTTTTCGTACTATATGTTACACTTTGCAGAAAATTATTTATTGTTTATAAATATTTTTCACGGTTAATTCTTGTACAAGGCGTACTAAAAGTTATTTTTATTTTAAAAATATTTTTCCTCCGTTTTATCGACAAACTTTGGCCAAATATGAGTAAAATGATACTACTCATGTGTTTCGCATTTCAATTTAGAGGTCCTGCAATTTAATTAATTATTCAAATAGTGTCATGTGAATAACAGCTGTAGGATTAATTTTTAATATTTCATTGAATTTTACGCACTTTTTGAACTATTTCTTTCGCTTTTACTTTGTACACATCCGTATTACATGTTATAGTAATCTTTGCAGAAAATTATTTATAGTTAGTAAATTAAATCATCATAGTTCCTTATTGAATATATGCTTTGGAAAATGATGTTTCAAAAATATTTTTTTCGCCGATTAATCGGCAACATTTTACCGATTATCAATAATCGGCTGAGAGGCCGATTATGGCCGATTAATCGGCATTGCCGATTAATCGGCATTGCCGATTAATCGGTGCATCCCTAGTCTGCAGTATACCTGTATATTTGTGCATTTTTAACGTTGGATTTATACTTTATATGAATGTGTTACTGTTTGTTTTTAGCTTTGACATATAATTTTTACATTCAATGTTTAGTTCATCATTTTAAATACATGTGTGAGAGAAATTGATATTTTTTAGCTACTGTATGCTAGTATTGTTTTTTGGAAAATTTCTTAGATTATCCACCATATTCGCTTATCCGTGGTTACCATACCACACTATTCAGGGGATAATCAGGAGTTTACTGTATAACCAAACGATCAAAACATCTGCAGTCTACCAGTAAATTCATTCCTTTCTGAAATTGAGTTTGGAAGTGGTCTAAAGCATTTCCATATAGTTAGACACACCTGTATGATGATCTCGTACGGCCGAACAAGATCCTGCGGCTTTGTCACTCTTTTTCCATCAATTGCTGTTTCAGAAGTAGAACCCATGTTCTGTTTCAAGGATTCAATAAACAATAGGTTACGTTCTATTGTTTTAGAAAGTCTAATGTAAGTCAAGTAGGACTGTAGAAATGCAAGGCTTGATTGAGCAGCATCAGATCGGCCTTTCCCGGCCTAATAATAAAATGAAAAGTATAAGTAAACATTATGAAAAACGGAAAAGGTATGTTCTATTAGGATATAAAATATGACATATAACATTCTTAGGTTCACACTGTAGTATAACGAAAGGAAATTTACAATAAAACTAAAAACTAGGACAGGTAAGATGTTAAAGATCACATAGGAAGTTTTTAATGGTAAATGAAAATTTAAGAAATCATATATAGAGCTTACAATTAAAAAATACACAAGGGAATTTGATTTAAAACTGAAGAATAAAAATACCCATGAGTAAAAACCATTGAATAAAAAATTGTATTTCTTTTTTATAGAATCAAAACACAAATACTATAAAAATAAAGGCAAGCTAAATATTAACAGATTTACTGTAATAGTGGAAAATCTAAAAAGCTCTGAACACGTTAGTGCCATTGCTTGAGCTTAAGTTTAAAAACAGTTTTTATTTTGAAGGAAACTTTTCAGGTTGCTTACAGTACTGAAATTTTCAAGTACTGTAAATAACCAGTTTACGGTATTTTGCATCACAGGTATTTTACACCACTATCTATCTACATAAATATGAATTTAAACAAAACATTTTCCTTACCTCTTACATTCTGTGTTTACGCTTATTTATCTAGCTGTACAATCTATACAGAACTATCCTTATATTATATATCTATATTTATATACCTATTTCTATTTCTTTAACCTAAAAACTAATTTTGAGAAATATTAATTATCCTAAAATATTTAATATTCCTAACCTGTTGTTTATCTTTTGGTATAATTTGGGTGCAAACTTTACTCACATTTATTAGTCAATAGCATTTTTCATATCTTCTTTTTTATCATATTCCTAATTTTAGCTTTCTTATGATCAGCTTATTTATCAACTTTCAAACATTTTTACTATGTTGGTTTTTTCCCACGTATTATTAGGCTATAACTTTTACAGTAATTTTTCACTTGCATAATTCATTCTTAATGTTTTTTTAAACCTTGAGCTATTTTTAATATGCTATATTTTCAGGTTAGTAATTAATTTTAAGTTTCTGATCTACATTTGAATTTATTTAGTCATTTTAATTCTAGAGAGGGGACAAGGAAAAAGAAAAAAGAAAGAAAGAAAGAAAACATACCTGATCTTTCATTTCATCTCTAACAACTTGTAGTGCATCTTTGCACTCTAACAATAGCCGCTCATAAACTGCTATTTTTGCCTGCAAATCAAGTGATTGTTCAACTTGTACTTGTGAATCTTGAACATTTAATAAAAACAATCTGATTTTCTCATGTCTAACAGGGATCTTGCGACCTTGCCATTCAACTTCCGATAATGTAACAGCTTGCTTTTCTCTAGTTTGAGCTATTAAATGCTGGAAAAAAGGTAAGAGTTACAGTTGCAATAATTTCATAAGACATGAAATATGGCAGCTACAGCAATTGATATACGGTTGCTAAAAAAAGTCTTGAAGCAAAGAGAAGTTTGTGCTTTTCTAGTTGATAAAATTACATAATTTCAAAATTGTAAATTAATAATGCATTTATGTTCAACAAGTTGTTAATCTTGTAAATTAGTCATTTCTATTCAGATTTCTGTGCTAAATAAGACAAAGAGAAATCATTATTCTTTCAAAAATGCTTTCACAAAATTCAATTAGATTTCAAAAAGTTGATAGCACAAGTTTTAAGAGGCTTTTATAAAATACTGCAGAGTCTTGAACAAATATAATTATTTTATCATACAAATTCTTATACATGTAGGCAATTCTCCTGAAAAGTTATTTTGCCCTTCGAAGTTTTCAACTGTTCAAATATTAAAGTTTGGAATTGCTTTAGAAAGACTAAGATGTATTTCTTTTAACACATAAAAGTTCACAAAACATCTTCAACGATTTCAGAGATAATGAGGGTTAAAATTTACAAGTTTTATGAATGCGTTTTCTTTCCTTAATTGTATTTTGTGAATTAGTTGATTACGTAATACTTCATAAAATTTATTAACCAAAATCAAAACTACTATACTAAATATAATGAAGCAATAAAAACATGAAATACTCATCAAATATTTTTTAATGAGTTTTGAATAAGCTTATGGAATAAAACATTCACCGTAAAAAATTAACTTTCAAAAAAGCAAGCATTTAAAATATTAAAATATTGCACCTAGTATCATTTTATCCTTAGTCTATCTTTACTATCCAATCCACAAGTTTTGAACTTTTGCACTGGATGGTATTGACATTTTAATGTATTTCACCTAACAAGACTTAAAATATTGCTATTTTTGTTAAAATGTTACATATTTTGAAAAAAGGTTCACTTAATCTTATCATAAAAAGAACAAAATTCCACAACAATGATAAAACTCATATATATATATATATATATATATATATATATATATATATATATATGGATGTGTGTACATATGTTTGTTCCCTATACAAATCCAGTTTTTATCAGATTTTCATCAAACTTGGCACAGAGGTTCCTCGATGCACTAGAATTCACACAGGCGGGGTTTTGAAATTTAAAATATATCCAAAAAGCTCAAAATTCAAATTTTTTGTCTCAAAATGGCCATTTTCTTTCCATTTTGAACAGATAAAGAAATAGAGATAAGCCTTGAAGCATACAAATGGATAAAATTTAACAAATTTGAATATGAGTCTTTTCCTACAAAGATTACGATTAACAATGAATTATCATTTTAAGGCTCACTTATTTCATTGTTGTCACGAAAAAATACCTTCTTGGATTTTGCATGTTGCATTTTAACCCGCATGATGCCGGGCATATCCACTAGTTACAAATAAAAATGTTAATGACAGATCTATTTTTTTTTTAAATATTTACTTTGATATTAAAACACCTAATCAAGAAGCTTAGAAATTTCTATGCACATACGAGGCGTGTTCAAAAAGTAAGGGCCGTTTGGTCACAGAAAAAAATATTCTCATAAGAAAAAAAATTAATGTCATATTTAGTTAGCTATAAACTTACTTTAAATCTCTACATAATCGCCGTTCACTTCTAAGCATTTTTCGTACCGCTGCATCAGCTTCTTTAACCCCTCTGCGTAGAAACTTGCCACCTGAGAGTTGAACCGGTTGACAAGTGTTTTTGAGTCCCTCCTTGATTTCAAAAGTTTGTCTACCTAGCCGCTGTTTAAAATGTAAGAGGAAGTAGTCGCTAGGTGCAAGATCAGGACTGCACGGTGGGTGGTCAAAAAGTTCTCTACGAAAATCTTAAATTTTCTCTTTGGTTTTGGCAGCAGTGTGAGGATTTGCGATCGGGGAGGAAGATTATGGCTGATGACAATTTCCCACGTCATTTGTTTTGGATAGCAAGCCTTAATTTGTCACCGAATCACAGAATGCAATTCACAGTTGGCTGGATCAACGATTTTCATGGCCATTGTTCTTTGCATTCACGGACAACAATACGACTTCAGAAATGAAATAAATGACGCTGTAGCTTCACAATGAGTCAGTTAATAGCCCAGCAGTAGTAAAACTGTGCTTCGAAGCGCCATTACTTAAATACAAGCAAACGGCCCTTACTTTTTGAACGCGCCTCGTAATTCTTATTTTATCTACGACGTTATTACTGCTGCCATACTAAAACTAAAAGAAATTTAAGCTTCCAGTTGTGCTTAGGCATTCATTAAAAAATAATTTAAAACTAGACGTTTGCACGCTTTAAATTCTTAATTTTAGTCTTGTTGTCTCTTAGTAGTTGTATTTTTTTGTTGCATGCAGTTTTTCCCTCCTTACTAAGGAAAAATAAATAAATCTCAGTATCAGAAAGGTTAGACTGCAAAACGCTAGAATGTTTTGTCATTTTAGTTCCACTATTAATATTTTATAAAAATTTTCATTGAGATTTATTATTTACCAAGTTAACCATAATTTGGGGAAAACCTTTGCAGCAGCTATAAGAGGATGTGTGCTACCTTCTAACACAGTTAATACAGCAAGCCTTTACTAATTTTTATTATTAAAGCAATTAGTTTATATGAGTCTGCTAAAGCAAGAAATACATTCAATTTTCATGACACAGTTATCAGCAAAGAGGTTGGGGAGGGGGTTGGGATATAAATACTTACATCCAAATCAGATGCTAACAAATCTTCACCAGAAGTGTTTCCAGAAAGTCTCATTTTCATGAGATCATTGATTGCAGTTTCATCTCCAATGTTGTACGCACAATAACGAATATTTGGAATTAATTCATCAACTCTCTGCTTGTACAAAACAACTTCATCTTCATTAAGTGCTTCAGAAAGCTTTTCATATATTGTCCTTTAAAAAACATACAAGCATTTTCAAACATAATATGCATATGAAACTACATAAGAATGATTTAGCTAAATTTTAAATTTATAATAAAATTAACCCATTAATGCCTAGTGTCTCTTTTTAGGGACGGTCCAAAAAAGGGTCTGAATTTCCCCAAAATGAACATTTCAAT
The DNA here is from genome assembly GCA_038373865.1 of Uloborus plumipes. NCBI lineage: Eukaryota > Metazoa > Arthropoda > Arachnida > Araneae > Uloboridae > Uloborus > Uloborus plumipes. The sequence goes on along the minus strand of JAXGGA010003359.1, from coordinate 24,705 downwards.
CAAATAATAGTGTTCAATTAGTACCTTGGTATTGTTTCAATTCATCATTAACAGATTGCAGCACATAACCATTGTAAAGTGTGGTCTGTAGCAGTTTTAATATGATCTTTATCAAAAATCGCATCGTTCACAATCTCAAGAGAAAAAGCTACGTTTTCAAAGTTATTCCCAGCTTCCCAGTTTATGTTAATTGCTGATTTTATTTCTTCTTATAAAATGTCTTTTTAAATATTATGTTGTAGGCAGAAAAAAATTTCAGCAAAAAAGAGTATGTACCCTCTGGGGTCTATCTTAACTTTTAAGGGACGATTTTTCTTTCCTTAATAAAAGAATTATTTTTTACATAATATTTTTTTTATTATTTTTCCTGTCCATTAAACACTGTTTGTAACCAGTATACAAAATATCTTTGGAAAAAAAAAGTCAGGCATTAATGGGTTAATAGTACAAAAAATATTCAAATAGTAAAATATATTTACTGGGATATTCTGAAACATTCTATTGCTGACTGCCATTGTTGCAGTTCAAAATATAATGATCCTTTAATCCAAGCAGAGTATGCCTAAAAACAGAAATTGGTTGAAATACATAATCTTCTAAAAATCACATATATGAATTCAAAAAAAAAAAAAAATGTTGCACTACAAACTGATTTAAAAATGTAGGGGAATGTGGGGCAAGGTGAAATAGTTGAGATAACTTACATGTTTTTAAGATTCGGTTGAAAAATATTAAATTTTGTTTTTTTATTTTCCACAGTTAATTTGTACTTTCAAATAAAAGTGGAAAAATATCAGGCTTTCTAGATGGAGCAATATGATAATTTTAAAATATTTTTCCGATGAAATATTTTCTATTTGATCATTGAGATTACTTTTTACAAAAATGCAGCATTGGTTATACCAAACCATGACATTCCTTTTGATATTTTAACTATTTTTGATTGGGAACTTTATATGATTTTAGAGAATTAACTGTACTGCTGAAAATAAAAAGAGAAAATTGCTTTCATGTTTTACAACACTCCAATTTTTAAAGATTTTGTAAGTGCATTTAATATCAATATAGTTGATACACAACTACACAGTCGACGCTCGATATAACAACCGTCTCCGTCCTACAGAAAAGGGTCGTTATAACGAGTATTCGCAATAAGAAGTAGAGCATAGAGTATATTGGGATACAGTTGGTGGTTTTCTCACCGGTCATTATATTAGGATGGTCTTTATAACGAGTGGTCGTTATAACGAGAGTCTACTGTATAAAGTACTTTTGAAAGTTTTATCAGGGATTTAACTATGAAGCATCATTACATTTATATTAAAGATAAATTACCTAAAACTTTTTACATCAATAAGAGGATTAATTACCTGTGCTTCAAGTTTAGTTCTGGCGTCACATTTCGAGCTTTCACAAAGAGCTTCTAAATCACAAGCAATTTTTGTTGCTTTCCTTAATCTTGAAATTAAGTGAAACTTCTTTCTAGGTTCAGTGTTGGCTTCTTGCTTCAACTGCATAGCATATCCCCAAGCTCTCTCAGCCATCATCAATGGAAGGTATAAAAATCTGAATGTACACAGGCCGAAAAGCATGCCATCAATTTTACATTTCAATATAAAACTTAACTCATTAAATGAACAAAACTTGAAATATTGATGATATTAACCTTTAGGAACCGGGCGGTACACATGTTGTAGAATAAGTCTTTTTTCTTTAGAGGACGGGGTTGAAATTTTCACTCGAACCCTTTGGAGCCCGGGGATTTTTTCAAGATTTCATACATCTGGTACGACAGTTTATACCTTCTCTTTTCAATGGAAAAGAAATCTGTAGTTCAATTGTCGTACTATCAGGGTTGGTTGAAAAAAAATTTTCTATTTGAACAGCCCAGATCCAAAAGGTTAACAAATGCCTCATAATGTACAAAATTCTTATCTGTAGGGAAGAGGGGGTAGGGCACATTTGAATCTTTTTTGTATTATTTTCTCATTTTTTACATACTTTCCCATTGAAGTTTAAAACAAGGGGAAAAGCCTTAAAATGTGGTTTAATACATCGTAAAAGTACTGCAAAGGAAAAAAATCGAAAATAAATTTTTAAAAAATGGAATAAAAATCAAGTTGGAAATTAGAAAGTAGGGTTTTGAAATGCAAAAAATTTGTCTGGCTGTATATCTGTATATTTGTTAGTTTGTCTGTCTATCTCCCCCCCCCCCCAATAACTTTTGAGTGAACAGTACTTCTCAAAAAAAAAAAAAATCTCTTGGTAGAAAAATTTCGGCAAAGACACCTCATTTCCATGTTGCACTTTTGATTTAAATAACACTGTGCGGCAAAAAAAACCTTGAAAATGCTTCTGGCATTTTGAAGGCTGATTCTTATGTAAAATGACCCCCTGAATCCGAATATGACCCCTGTTTTCCAAAACATCAGGCGTACCAATTTTCTTTAAAACGCCCCCCTTTTTTTTCATTTTTCCTTAGTTTCAGAGCTATTATATTTTTTTGGAGGGGAAAGGAGCCTTATATTCACCCCTAAAATTTTTTGGAGGTCAAGAGAGACTCAAAGTTTAAAATCATGAACACCGAGAAAAAATCGGGGAACTTGGGGGGGGGGGGGCGTAGCCCTCCAAAATATTTGAAAAATCACCAAAAACAATCTTTTTATTCTAGTTTCTTTAAGAAGACCTTTAAAACATTTTTTTCAGTGCAGAACCAGAGTATAAGATCCGCTCCTATGGCTCCTGGGTTAGAAAAAATTTCCACACTGTAAATTTTTTTAAAAAAATAAAGTAATGCTCTAAAAATCGCACTTTGCACTCGAGTTTTAAAGCAGGTCTTCAGCCAAAAAAACAAAATTGTGGCTGATTCTTATGTCAAATGACCCCCTATTTCCAAATATGACCTCAGTCTCCCCCCTCCACCCCCTCTTTCCAGAGAACACCCACCCCCCCAATTCAGAGTCATTTTACTAATTCAGAGGGAAAAGTACATTGCGTAACCCGTTAACATAATTCTAAAAGGCAACAGGGGTTCAAAGTTCAAAATCATGTACAGGTGTACCAAAAATATAAACTAGGGCGGTATATCCCCCCCCCCCAAAAAAAAAAAATCTTCTTTTCCTGTTTTTCTAAGAGACGTTTTAAACCCTTTTTTTTTTTTTGTGAAAAATCAGAGTATTCGATTTTCTCTTTGATTAATGTGTTCGAAATTATTTCGCTTTGTAGAAAACAAATTATATTATAAAATAAAAAATATATATATTTTTTTTATCGTAAGGGTGGCTCGTTGCATATCAGTCGCATCGCAGGTCCGCATGAAAGAAGACACTGTTCCGGCTGACTCTTCTGCAAAGTGACCCATTTTTTCCAAATACTATAAATCAGTGGTGGCCAACCCACGGCACGCGTGCCACACTGTGGCACAGCAAAGCAGTAACAGTGGCACGCGAAGGCTTTTTGAAATAAATTCTATAATTGAGGAAAAAATGTCGATCTCAAAAATATTGATGAAAACTAAAACCTTTACACTGACAAATACAATGATATTATGACGATTGAGTGTCAGGAGGCTGGCTTACAAATTGTCTGAACTACAATATTGCAAAGCGCTGGCGTTAGCTTTGGACATCCAACGAAAGCTGCGACACTACAATTCTATGTAAAGCATATTTGTGCTTAACACAAATGAAACTTTCAATGCTGCAGAATAGATTCTTGATCTGCAATAGTTTCAGCTACGGGTGATGAAATTAAAAAAAAAGAAAAAAATAACTCAGCTACTAAAATTAGAAAACCGGATTGGATGAAATTCGTTATGATTGCTTAAATTTTTTTTGTTACATTGCTTGAAAGTAATTTGGGGAAAAAACTTCATAAGTGTCACCGAATTATCTATCACAAACTCCTTGCCGAAAGTTTCTTTGCCAAGGAAGACTTTTTCTCTGTTGGTGACCCTGTAGAGATCACTGTATTAACAAACTACGAATTAGAGCTCGGAATGTTTTGTGAACTTTCCCCAGAAGAAAGAGGAGAATATTGCAAGTTACTCATTCATTGAAATGTGTGATAGCTATCCAAGGGAAAAATAGTCATAAGATTTTAGAATTTTAGGGAGTGTGTTTTTAAAATATCTGGAAGGAAAGCAATGAGGACTTGCTACTTAGGAATGAAGAATAGCAATTGAATTTAACTATTTTATATCCGGCGTTTAAGTAATTTAAATTTAAGATTGTACAGAAAAAAGTTTCCTAAACCAGTGTAGGCCATTTACATTCTTTTATGATGAAACTTCAGTTTCTTACTCTCTACTTTGGAGAAAAAAAGAATAAAACATAAAAAATTAATACTGAAAGTAGCAACCCAAATTTAATGATTTTCCAATGATATATGGAGAAAATTTTACACCTGTTTTTATTCATTCAGTGTTAGGTTTGATGATTTTCAGGATGATAAAAAAAAATGCTGATCTTTTCAAATTCTTTGTCTATTTCTCTGCAAGACACTACTTGCTTCCCTCCTGAAATCCAAATCGGAATTACTAACCTTTTTCATTGGTAATCAAATATAAGAGTTTCCTTCAACAGAAAGTCATACACGTTATATTGAAATTTGGAAATTTGTCCCAACAAAATTTTTTTCACATTTACACACTTTAGCAGTCTCATGCTGTTGTAGATTTGGTTCAATATACGTTTCTAAACAAATATTTTTTGTTATGAATGCATAAAAATCTACATACCGTTGAATATTAATTGATAGCACTTAAAACATTTAAACTTAGGATTCTCAAGAACTAATCCTAAAATTAAAGACTTGGTAAAAAAGATACAGACTCATAAACCACATTAAGTGCAGACTGTTTGAGTTTTAGAATAGGATGTTTGATGTTATTTGTTTCTATTTTAAGCATAACCCAGCTGACAAGAACCTATAAGAGTGTTTATTAACAATAACTCTTAAGTTCGGACTTGTTTTATCTTTATTATCATTTTAATTTCAATTACTCAGATTTACGAGAAAAAATGTTTGATTTGAGTAAGAATTACATAGTCAGCCAACATAAAATCTATTTTTGACTTTTTAAAATCTTTCAGTTGTAGGAAAACTCAATGTGGCACGCTGAGCTTTTTCTCTCCAGATAGTGGCACTCTCCTTAAAAAGGTTGGCCACCCCTGCTATAAATTATCACTTTCACAAAAAGCTCCCCCCCCCTACTTGTTTTTCAGTTTTCAACGGTTTCCGAGCCAATATTTTGATTTTCAGATTAAAGGAGATAGATAGATAGAGAGGTGCAAAGTTGAAAATCATGAACATGTATAGCAAACTGAGAGACTTAGATAAAAATGTGTATACCTGCACCCCCTCCCCTAAAAAAAACTTTTTAAATTCTGGAAATGGCGTTTTTTTTTTTTTTTTTAGTGTTTTTTTTTTTTTTTTTTTGTAAAATGACTGATTTGGGGGGGGGGCGCTCTCTGGAAAGAGAGGGTAGAGGGGGGAAACTGAGGTCATATTTGGAAATATGGGGTCATTTGACATAAGAATCAGCCACAATTTTGTTTTTTTGGCTGAAGACCTGTTTTAAAACTCGAGTGCAAAGTGCGATTTTTAGAGCATTATTTTATTATTATTTTTTTAATTTTACAGCGTGAAAATTTTTTCTGACCCAGGAGCCATACGAGCGGATCCTATACTCTGGTTTTGCACCGAAAAAAATGTTTTAAAGGTCTTTTTAAAGAAACTAGAATAAAAAGATCGTTTTGGGTGATTTTTCAAATATTTTGGGGGGCTACGCAAAATACTCCGATTTTTTTTCTGTGCTCATAATTTTAAACTTTGAGTCTCTCTTGACCTCCAAAAAAGTTTAGGGGTGAATATAAGGCTCCTTTCCCCTCCAAAAAAATATAATAGCTCTGAAACTAAGGAGAAATGAAAAAAAAGGGGGGCGTTTTAAAAAAAATTGGTACGCCTGATGGGGGAAAACGGGGGTCATATTCGGATTCAGGGGGTCATTTTACATAAGAATTGGTCTTCAAAATGCCAGAAGCATTTAAGTTTTTTTTTTTTTTTTTTTGCCGCACAGTGTAATTTGTCGTTCAATATCGGATAGCTCAAAAAACTTCGCATTAGTGCCTTGCCTATGGGGAAACTTAAGAACAATATAGATGATGAACTGAAAGGCAGATTTCCTTGAAACAAACTTTGTTAGAAGAAGATTACAAAGAAGAATATGAACAAAAAAGATTTTTTTGAAATTTAGCTATTTGAATGAGTCAAAAATTTTTGACATTAACAGCAATAAGTAAAACCATTTTTGCACAGCGAAAAATCTGTACAACCTTTGAAGATTTTTTCAGATTAAAATTAAATTTTGAAGTTCTCGTGAATGTTGTTTATTCAACTTAAAACCGGACATTTTGCATGGGAGAAGGGGGAGGGGTGCAAAAATGTTGTTATGCCTAACGTGGCATTGGAAATTGCTAAAGAGATTAAAATTTTAAGCGAAAAACTTTTCCTAGATTCAATATTTACATTTTTCATAGAGAAATACGAAATTACTAATTTTTTAAAGAACTTCAGCTATAAATTCATTACCATCCATATCTTGGTACTCTGTGTCAAGGCTGTAACCAGACTATTGTTTCAGGGAGAGTTTTACCAACACATTTCTCGTGAAATCTATATCATGAATGAAATTTGATTTCATGTTCTATATTCTATAGCTTGTTGTTACATTAGATGCTTAAGGAGCATTAACATGAAAAGTAAAATATCTTTCCAGTGAACAAAAACATTCTGATGTATACAAAGCATCTTCTCCCCAGTTAAACAGGTGTATTGTTGTGTATGAAATTATGTTTGCAAAAAGTACATTGGAGATAAATACTGCAGATAAATCAATTAATTTATACTATCCTTCAATAATGATAATTTCATTTTTCAAATGAAATTGAAAAGTAAATAAGAAAATTAAAAATAAAATAAAAAAACTTTTCAGCAAAAAAGGGCATTAAAAAGCATTTTTTGGAATAGTTTTGAAAATTTTCGGAGGGGGGTTTGAACCCTAAAAACCCACTCCTTAAATACCTGGGTCTCAAAGTCCACTGAATTACACCTGGATCTTTTGGTTTAATTCAATTTTCATAAAATCCTCATCAAGGAAGTATGATATCCTATACTATAATACGAGAGATGTTTGCCAAGTCGAAAATCGCCCCAGAATTAATAAACTCCGGTAAACTTGGGGGTCTGGGGTTTTTGGCCACGAGAAATCGATTGGCGCCGGTTTTGAAGCGCTACTTTCGAACAGTTCGGAGTTACAGATAGGATTCATTAAAAGTTTGAGAAGATTTCTTACTACGCCATTTTCTTTATGATTACTCTTATTGTTACACTGTTTCATAGCAACCACGTTTTAACAATGGATTTCATATTTAATCACATCAGCGTAAATTTATGTTTTTATGGTATTCGGCAAATAATTTTTGGCAACATGTTAGAATTGTCATTGTTTTTGAAATTTAAAAGAGATCGATCAAAATAAAGTTAGAATTGGGTATGGACAGCGGTAGAGTCGCTATATAGACAGGCCGACGCATCAAGCTTAAGTTTCACCACTTTGGATTCAACTCATTAACTTTTACTTTCATTTTTCATTGTTGAGGAATTAGGGTTACCAGAGCAAAGTTTGGGGACATTGCCAAGCTTTGTTAATTTACGGAAAAAGTTACCAAAAAGCGATAACTGGTCAGAAAAGACAATCCTCACACACGCGCTGGATCCTAAGTGGTAATCTTGATGCGTCGGCTCGTCTATATAGGGGCCTGAGGCCGCGGTTGTCCAATCGGTTAGTCGTCGGACTCGTAACCGGAGGGTCTTGGGTCGATCATTTAGCCGCCGATCAAAGATCCACCGTCTTCATTAATGGTTGCTGGGAGACGTTAAAAATGTTCGTGGTCACAAAATCCTCCAAGTGAAACGAAACCTCTGGGGTGTGCTGGGCTAAGGGTTTACTCTTCCCTTGGCCTGGTTAAAAATGAACAGAGCGCTCTTCAGGGCCCCATCCCGGTTAAAAAGCGAGTTGTGGTATGTACGGGGGGGGGGGGGACCTGGAGTGTGAAGTGAAGTGAAAGTCAAAACCAACTGGAACCAAATGCGTACTGGAGAACAGAGACTCTGCATCCATTCGCATCAAATCCTCCCGCGCCTTCGGCGCCAAATGAAATGAAATTAGGTGTGATTTTACGGTGAGCATGGATTAAATAGGGTTGTGTTTTTTTAAATAAATTACGGCTGTTTTGAAAGCGTAATTGCAACCAAAGGCTCAAAAATGCTTTTCAAGTTTATCTAAACAGGGGTCTGGCCAGAGGAAATTCGGGTCCGTTAACGGACCCTTCACAAAAATACGATCAAGCAAAACGGACCTTTCACAAAAATACTATCGAGCAAAACGGACCCTTCACAAAAATACGATCAAGCAAAACGGACCCTTCACAAAATGCTAATCAAACAAACGTGCATTTCACACATGATTCATTCAAAAAGCAAATCTGAAATCAAAATAATGCATAGCATATTTCTGTGTAAAAGCCCATAACTTTTGGGCCTTTTCTGAAGTTAAAGAAGGGAATCGTTTATCCGCCAACTTTGCGAAAAAAAAAGTCGGCACTTCCTGCCTGGCCCTGCGATGCTCGGGCAAGCAAAAAATCTTTAGTGTAAAATGTAGCACTTTTTGTTGGTTTCTTTTAAAGAAATTAACAACTTAAAAAAGGTAGTTGTTTTGCTTTAATGGTTCTGCTTGTTTGTTTTATCATATGCAAATCAAAGTGGCTTGCTGTGATGTTGCTGTTATAGATTTCTCTGGAAGTGCAGAGTAAGGATTTTTCTCCCTGCTATGAACTTAAACATAAAGAAAATAATAATAATAGCAATTATCAGCGGAATGAACTTAGAACTGCAAACAGATAGCTAGGGTTGGAGAAAAAATGGGATTGCTTCTGGGTAGAGCGATCAGCTACTATTTAAAATTAAAATTATCTCCATCTGACGTCTTTGGTGCGATGTTTTGACCTTATTTTGGCAGAAAATTATCTGTTTTTTTTTTTATTTCATTTATTTTTTAATGCTTACAAGGGTGGTGTTTTAGTTATATTCAGGAATTATTGTATTTTTGCGTCTTTAATATTAGAAGTCTGTTATTGTTTGTTTTGCTATGTTTCCCTACCATATTTTTTCCTCCGAATTTTTGGCGAATATGTCGGTGATTATTAATGACATTCATCATATAAACCTGATGAAATGCAGCTCTAAAATTTTTGACTTTAATAAATTATTAAAAATCGTTTTTATATTTATGATGCTTTCATTTTGAAAAAAGCGATCTCTGCATCCGATATGAAAATCGAATTTTACTTACTTTTCAAGCTAATTACTCTTTATTAGGAGGCAAATAAATGAAAATTCGCGTTATTTTTTGCTCAGATCATTATTTTAAATTTTTTAAAGCAAAATTAACTGTTCTTTTATTAGTCTAAATGTTAAACGATCGCTCCATTTTAGTTTTGCATTAATTGTGGAAACAGACATTAATAATATGTTTACTATAGACCTTTGAAATGCAATTGTGAAGAAAATTCACCAAAAAAAATTATTTTATGTTCCGTTTTTATGCTTTTGATATCACTTGAATGATCACTTTGAAAACTGCAATCTCTTTGCATCCACTACAGGAATCGGACTTTTCGCATTTTTGATATTTAATATGCTTTTTTAAGAGGAAAATAAATGAAATTAATTTTTATTTTTTATTAAATTAAAAAAAAATTGCAATTTTTTTTGCGTTTTTTTTTTTTTTTTTTTTCAAAATTGTTTGATTTTCACAAAATTGTTTGATTTTTCACAAAATTATTTAGTTTTTCACAAAAAACGGACCCTGTGAAAAATCCTGGACAGACCCCTGCTAAATAAGTACTTCGCACTTTAGAAAAAAACACGGTTTTACAAACCTCTTTTTTTTTAACCGAGCGGACTCAGCCCCCTGGTACACGTTAGGGGTAATACGAGGAATGGTTGTTAAGTCGAAAATCGCCCCAGAATTAATTAACTCCGGTAAACTTGGGGGTCTGGGGTTTTTGGCCACGAGGAATCACGAGGTTTGGTTTTTCTAAATAAATTTGTCAAAAATGTTGAACTTCAACACACTTCAATCTTTACACTGCTCACTTTGTACCATTTCTTTAATTGTATAGTTTTTTTATTATCAATTACATTTTATTTCCTATGACTTTTCAAACTTAATCTTTGTGTAGAATAGTTCCTAGGGTGGTTCACAAACCTATGGCAAAAAAAAAATTTTGTCCTAGAGGTCACGGCGGTGGCTCATTTTTTTACCTTTATCCACCCTAATAAAATGCCAAAATTTCAATCTCCTACTTAAATAAAAAGACGGTGCTCAAAGCTCAAATAGTTCTCCAGTTTTTGTCAATTTCAAGCGTCTTTCGGTTGAGCGGCAGAAAAAAAATTCCGGGTGTTTTGCTATCATTCTTGCTGATTCTTATGTTCAATGATCCTCTGAATCCTAATATGGCCACCCTTTTCCCCCATTGCCTCCCAGTTTTCGAAAATAGCGCCCCCCTCCCCTCCTATTTTCATCAGATTTCGACAATTTCATAGATATTATTTGGAGGGGAAGGAAGCATTATATTTACCATTAACATTCTTATATAGGACTAGAGAGGTGAAAAGTTCAAAATCATAAACCACTTTTCACAAGTTAGGAGGCTTATGGGGGTATTTTCCCCTCCCCTCCTTAAAATATTTAACATATCACCAACAACAACTCATTTTTTCCAGTTTCAAGATTTTACGCTTACTTTTTGGTGCAACATAATAATATTGGACTGCCATTTATGACTCCCACGTCCAAAAAAATTTTCAAGTTGTAAAATTTTGTTTAAAACCTTGGAAACATCGCAAGTTACAGTCGCACCGCAGATTTCCTTCCGTTAAGAACCTTTCAGTTATATTCATATTCATTCCAGTTATGTTCGAGCGATTACCGTGAAGGGGGAAACGAAGATCATATTTGGATTCAGTGGGGCATTTTACATAAGAAACAGCAAGAATAGTGTCAGATACATTTGAAGCTCATTTTGTGCCGAGCAGTGTTATTATACTGAAATTTGCTAGAAGTTTTTAATTAAAAGCCAAAATATTTTAACTTCTTGCTATGCAATTCAACTTTCTATGTATATTTATACATAGATTTTTCCTTTTTTGAGAGAGAGAGAGATACAGACTTTTAGTATTGAATATTTTATTGTCTCAGCAAGGATAAGTACTCAATTTTCTTCAACAGCAGGTAAAAGACACTGCTTATTGTCCTCATTATTGAAAAAAATTCTGTTAAATTCTTGAATCATTTGAACATTTCCCTCAGCAACGTTATTCACCATTATTTATTTATTTTATTTTTTTCCTTTAACTCTGTGATTGATATTATGTTTGCATTAGTTGGGGCGTAGGACGAAGAATTTTAGAAAATAATCCCTAATATTCATGTTTGAAAAAAATCCAATAGTTCTGTACTACACTTGTTATATTTCACATCTTTATTCTTGTAATAACTTGCTTTTCTTTCAACTAGAATTTGATACGAAATCTAAGTCAAACTAATTTATTCATCGGAAAGGTGTCACAAGTACTTTAATAAAACTGTCTTCGTTGCTATTTCAATTTCCAGGTCGTTCATATCTTATAAGGCTTTTTCCAAGTTCAGATATTCCCAGAAGTTTTAATAGCAAATGGAGCATCTATTAATGTTCAATATATTTTTTTTACTGTACAAAAACGCACTGAAACTGTAGAGAGTGTTGTACCTAGGTTTTTTCTCTCATGATTAAATGGAAAATTTCCTATGTAGAAACATAAATATTTTGAGGCATATAGGAGACTGGATTTTCTCAGATAGGCTCCCTAATTGACTAATAATAATTCAACTCCCTTTATAATCAGCAAGAGTGATCATAGATTTATCTATAGATTTATAAAAAGCTTACAGTTGAAGTTATACACTTGTTAAAGTATTTTTTAAGTTCTATGTGCAACATTCTTTTTTTTTTGTTGTTGTTTGTTTAATTCTTTGCCAAACATTTTTTCGCTTTGAAGTTAAAAAAGAATAGAACTTGTGAGGAATATGATGGCTAAAGTAAGCATGAAGTAAATATCTTTGCCTAAATTTCAGATTAGTACTATGCCAGACAAGCTACAATAGTTTATTTTGTGCAATTAGTTTTTATAATTTAATTCATTCTTCTTGTGATACTATTAGCACTATTAGTTTAAAATTTTAAATCTTGCAATTTCTTTCTCTGCATCCCACTACTTTAAAAACATAAAAAATATTTTGCACAGCTCTTCTACAACTCTATTTTGGCAAGAGTAAGTTTTGAAAATCTTAGCACAACATGTAGACAAGTACTGCAATCTACATTGTATGCTGCTATCTACTAAATAATCGATTGTATCAAAGGTGTTGCTATACAGATTCAAACGATTAAGAAATTTTTCAATTGTTTGAACTAATATTTATGCGTTAAAAAATGAGAATAATTGAAAAAAAAAATCTTCCAAGAAAATGGTCTCTTTAGTCTGAAAAGCTTAAAAATTGTGAAAATTACGAAAAAGCGTAAAAATGAAGGGTGTTTGAGCACCATCTTCCATTAAGAGTAGGGAGCTGAAATTTTAGGGGAGTTATCTCATACATAAATGTAAAAAAAGTAGGGTGCGCCTTGGCCCGTAGCAAAAAAAAATTTTTTTTGAACCACCCTAATAGTTCCCTTTCCAAACTCGAACTTTGTTTAGAATAGTTTACAATGGTGCACTTTAACCGGTTATGTTTTCAGCAATGGTTTCACAAATTTTCTTATAGCATGTATTGTTTTGATAAATCACAATTGAAAATTTAAATCTTCGAGTTAGCTTCGATACCTGTTTTCCTCGAGCGGAGCTCGGTCACCCGCTGGTATAAGAAACATGGAAACAAAATTCATACCTAACATCCGTCAACACCTCTTCCGTAAGTTTTTTTGCTTGATATCTGTGCTTGGAGGCCAGAATAAAATGCAAAGATTTTCGTATGCGTCGTAACTTGCGGCTGCAGTAACTTCTAAAAAATAAAAGAAATTTTAAATCATGCTTTAAGAACATGCTTAATAGAAAGATAATGCTTAATAGAATAAGAATCATGCGTAAGAAAATATAAAATAAAAAAGAACTACAGTAAAATCCCAAAAGTAACCCCCCCCTCCATCGATTATAACCCCCTTTCCTTTTTTGGAAAAAAGTGAAATTTCTCTTATCCTGAATATACTGTATAAAAAATCTCGATTATACCCCCCCCCCACCTGAAATTTATCAGTTTAGTTTTGAAAATAGGGGGGGGGGGTGTTTTCAGATTTTACAGTAATATAATAAAAGTCCAAATTTAACCTGTAACGTTGATAGTCACCATGACGTAGCCCATGTTGCTGTTGAGCATCCTTGATTATATGCAATACTAGAATATGTGAAGGAAAATTTTACAGAATAAAAGATAACACATAACTACAATATTTAAGGGAAGTCAGACTAAGGTATTGGGCACTTTCATAATTAGGACACCATTCATTAATCTGCACTCCCTTAACAGAACATATTAAAAGTAAGGATCTCACCATAGGACAAGAGAGCTGTGCACTGCAACGGTGTGATTCATAAGTCACTGAAAAAAACCAAGCATTGTTCTGACTTTGTTACTTGCTAAACTGTATTCCTTCTAGCAGAAACAGTGACAAGTGTCTCAGGTTCTTGAGAGAGGATGGGGACTATTTCTTAGTTGAGGGAGGAAAAACCAAGTTGTTGCGGAAAAGATCTTGAATTTCAGCAGACAAAATGTTGTACCGTATTTTCCAGTACACAATTCCAAGGGCAGCATATACAGTCGAGTCATGATGACTTGAAGTCCCAAGGGACCGGGTTAAAAGCTTCTTGATATCGATAGTTCGAGCTATAGGAAGTTCCCACAGTCTTCTCATAAGTCTGGGGACCACATGAGAACAGTGGCGGCGCTAGGTGGGGGGCAGGGGGGCAATTGAAAAACGACTTATTAATCACCAAAATAAAAGAAGAAAATGCCAATAACAAGCTGAAAATTCCAACTTTTTTCAAGTTATTTCATAAAAATAGAATTTTGAACGGTAAGGAGGAATGAGTCAAATATTTCCTGTTGATTTTTCTGACTATATTCCGCATTTTTAGTGGTCATTTAATCAGTAATGGTAAAATACAATAATATAACCCAATTTTACAAAAAAAAAAGAAAATCCTTCTGGAAGGGCCGACTTCACATCCCCCTCCCCACACACATTTCTTTTGACCCCCCCCCGCCCCCACTTTTTTTGGTACACCAGCCGCCAAAGAATTATGGGGTAAGTAAAGTGTGAGCGGATATCTGTGCTTATATCTGTGCCCCCCCTGTCGGGCAAGCTTGACCCCCCCCCCTCGTCGGGCAAGTACTAGTGCCACCTCTGCATGAGAACTTTGAGACAAAGGAATATCTAAGATGGATTTGAGTTGTCAAGACTTGACTGTACTAGTAGTTTTTAAGTTTAGCATCTCAGTATTTCTCACACACAATTTTGACTTAACAATAATTCTAATATTAGATTATCCCACAAACTATTTTTTGACTTTTAATCTGAGCCGCCCACTTCTGAAGAAAAGTCTGCAGCCGAGTACCTTTGTAATCATCAGCAAAAATATTGATATTCAGAAATACTTTCATTGATATTATCCAAAACATAATGAACAATACAGAGCCTTAAAACTGAATAACTTTAAAAATCACTCCATTTATCATGATTTTCCCTAACAACTTAAGCCCAATATTTAGGGCATTTTGAAAGAAGTTAATTGACCTCCTAGCTTCAAAAATTAATGTTTCCACACATAAGTAGATGTGGTTTCTTATTGTTTCAATATAAAATTTATATTGCATGTTCCGTTCGTTCAATAGACTATGCCACTGGAAAAAAAATTTTAATGAAATGTTTGCAAGAAGTCTTTGTTTTCCTTCTAGCCAGCCAATTTCTAAATCAAATTTAAATGTTGTATTCTATTGCATAACTTGACACATACAATTTATTGAGAAGAACAAAATACTGTGCTGGTACCATACCATATGCTTTTTGAAAATTGATAAAAACATCTACAAACTTTTCGCTGTTTAAAGCCAAGGTAACTTTGTCATAGAATTCAATAAACTATAGTTGGGGAAACATAACCTCATACAGTTGGGTCTTAATGTTCTGATCTGGATCTGTGTAGCCATCAGAATGCTGTCAGGTTAGGTTTGCCTAACTATAATTGGATATGACTTACCTTTCCTGAAACCAAACTGTACATGCATCAACAGAATCTAAGAAATTTCATCTTTGAGCAACACGGGCGTCGTTGGCGGGGGGGACGAGGGGGACATGTCCCCCCCAATATTTTGAAATCATCAGAAGAGCCCCTCAATATTTTAAAATAATAATTTAAAAAAAAAATCGGGTTTTCATTTCTAAATCAAAATTAAATTAGAACTCCAATCTAAACTAAAATAACGAAAACTTCCGTATCTACTTGAAAGACCGTCTCAGTTATTTTCCCATGCAGCTGTCTCGGGCTTTTGGTACTTTTAGCATCGTAATTGGAGAAATAATTCTTCTACTACAAAACCCATCACTACGTAGTAAGATCCAATTCCTCCACTTAATAATAGAGACTTTCCCTTTTCCTACCCCACCCCCTCACTCCCCGCTCCGACAGGGACAGGAGAAGTAATAAATAAATCTTAGAGGGGGTTTCTTGTGTTTTCCTTGAAGGGCTTTTAGAATTGAGGTCGAATCTGTCGTTCTCTCGAAGATGTGGTCAAGTCCATGTTGGGGAGGGGGACGCAGGGGGTTGAGTTCAGCAGCAAACGTTCCCCCACCTTCCTTCCTCCCACCTCACTGGTGTCGTGGTACAAGGAAAATCTTCCTTCCTTCGGGGTCTGCTTCCCCCTTCCTGATATTTCAAAATAGTACAAAGTCCCCCCTAATATTTTCATTAAATATATTACAATGCCATCGAACGGAAGATACGTTACAGCATTAGCAAAGTATGAATATCTATTTTTTTTTTTTTTTTTTTTTTTTTTTTTTTTTTTTTGTAGAAAGGAATTACATCACAATTCGCCCATCGAGAACCTGCCATTAAAAGCAGGGAACGTGACACCCTGTTATCCAAGAAATAAATTTTCTTTTGTACACTTTACCCCATCTCAAATTGTTCTCATGATCCTGTCTCTGATAACGGCACCCATCCCTCTTCCAGCTGCATCCAATGGACACTAAAAAATAATATCTCTCTGACCACCCGTAGATAACTCCCAGAGAGGAAGTGGCTTTAAATACTTAAGAGGGGGCACTAATGTTTTTGGCCTGTTTTGCCACATGATGTGAGCAAGAAGTTTTTTTTGGGGGAAAACAGTTAGAGAAGGATCTTTCTTCGACTTATGAAAGCGACTCCTTTCATAAAGCATAGAGCTGTCCATCGGTCCAGTACAGCATGTCCTATCCAGTAAAGAGTATCATATTTAAAGGAAATAAATCATGTAAGTTTTACTCATTTTATTGTTTTTGTTATAACATAAAAAAGATATAACAAAATTTTCTGTTAACTCCATATACCTTTACCGGTAAGAGTGAGCACACGGAGCTTTTTTTAAGACATCAGTATCACGAATTGCTTAATGCTTTGAAGGAAATGCTAATGTGCCCTCAAGAGCGAATCTAGGAATTTTTTAAGGGAAGGGCAATTGGTTTTTATAACTTACTTTTTATTATGTATACTGGTTCGCAAATATTAATCACAAAAGTTTCGGACTTGAATTTCGAAATATTTCCGGGGGAAAGCCCCACACCTCCTTCCTCCAACATTTAACTAGCTGTCGTGGCCGTCACGAAACTTTCTTCTATATCTATCTTATGAATTCCGGTTACAAAATAAAATACGTACTCGCCCAAGTAATTGGAGACAGCTACAATTTCCCAATTATCGTAATAGCCCTGCAAATGCAGAATCAATGAGCGAAATTGGAAATCATTGCAAAAGCCTTGTTTAGATTAATTGCAAACATTTTATTTGTTAGTAAAAAGAAATTGGCAACAGTTAAAAATTTCAAATCATTGAAAGTTTTCAGCTGTTTTGATAATTAAATAGCGTGAAAGCGATTTTTTAATGAATTAATTTTTCGCATTGTTGACTAAGCGCAAAAATCACCCCACCCTCCCCCTGGGGCGATTGGCGCCAAAATTTAATCGATGCTTGCTTCCATATTGGGTTAGTGTTATTCCAAATTTCATTCAAATCGCAGCAATATTTCCCGAGATACAGTAGGTGCAATGACAAAATAAGCACTTTTGATTGCTTCACCCCCCTTTGAGATATTGACACACAAATTGAATCAGCACCTGTACTCAATAGGGTCTACCTATGGACCAATTTTCGTTTGATTTCGCCGGTTACTTCCTGAGATATAGCAGTCACCCTCGTGCAGAACACGTGCGATTGCTCCACCCCCCTTCGAGATATTGACAAACAAATTGAATCAGCGATTGTACTCAATAGGGTCTACCTATGGACCAATTTTCGTTTGATTCCGCCTGTTACTTCCTGAGATATAGCAATCACCCCCGCGCAGAACACGTGCGATTTCTCCACCCCCTTCAAGATACTGACACACAAATTGAATCAGCACCTGTACTCTATAGGGTCTATCTATGGACCAATTTTCGTTTGATTCCGCTTGTTACTTCCTGAGATATAGCAATCACCCCCGCACAGAACACGTGCGATTGCTCCACCCCCCTTCGAGATATTGACACGCAAATTAAATCAGCACCTGTACTCGGTAGGGTCTACCTATGGACCAATTTTCGTTTGATTCCGCCGGTTACTTCCTGAGATATAGCAATCACCCACGCGCAGAACACGTGCGATTGCTCCATCCCCCTTCGAGATATTGACACGCAAATTGAATCAGCACCTGTACTCGGTAGGGTCTATCTATGGACCAATTTTCGTTTTATTCCGCCGGTTACTTCCTGAGATATAGCAATCACCCACGCGCAGAACACGTGCGATTGCTCCACCCCCCTTGGAGGAATTCGCTAAACAAAGTCAGGTGCACCAGTTCACATGGTGGTGCATATGTGAAAAAAATTTTGTTTGATTTCATGCAGTAGTTTTTGCTCTAGCGCGGCCACAAAAACTGGTCACACACATACAGACTCACACACAGACAGACACACACACACACACACACACACACACAGACAGACATTTTCCAAAAATGGTCGAAATGGACTCAGCGCACCTCAAAACGTGCAAATCCGTCAAAATTCGACATTCGAAAATTTTTACGAAACCAATACTTTCTTCTATATAATAGATATAGAAGAAAGTAAAAATTGTCTAAAAGATTTTTTGAGTTTCAATATCGAAGAACTACCGGTGGAGAGGTCCTCAAAGGAGAGGGCGATCGCCTCCATTGCCCCTCCTTTGTATCCGTCCCTGCGTGCCCCTTAATCATACTACTATAAATATTTTACTTAAACTGATTTTTAGCTGAAATGCTTTTTCGTATTTATTTACTACGAACATTACAAGATATTTGATTAGAAAATTTTCATTGAGCGTATACTAATTAGTATTAAGATGCTTATTTCTGATTTAAGTAATTTAAATTTTTGAGCAAGTTAAATAATACACAATAAGAGAAAATTACCTGTATTTTCGCGTTAGCTTAGTATTTTCCTATTTTTGTAGTTACTAATCGATAGACATTTTTATGAAATTTGAGTTGTAAAGAAAACGTTCAATAATAGTAATGTTGATAAACGAAATATTTTTTTTCCAAATTCGAATTATATCTTCAAATAACTAAGAAATAATTTTTGTGGAAAATATTGTTTTTTCTTTTAAGTGATGAAATAATAAGGCTTGTTTAGTTATGAGTATTATTTTGATAACTAAATTCTTTTTTGAAAGTTTATCGCTGCATTTTCATGAAAATCTTAAAAAAGAACTGAATTATCATTTAAAAAAAACAAGTTATTTATCTTCCATACAAATTATTTTAAATTGAAAATTTTTCAATCCTAATTTTTAGCTGAGAAATATAAATTTCAAAATGGAACTTTCAAAATTAGATGAAAGCATCGTTCTAAGCATAGACACAATTGAAGCAAAACAAATGCTTGCTTGGGGGTGAGGGTAAGAAGTAATAATAAAAATTAATTAAATTAAAAGAAAAAATATTAGAAAGATTTCTCACACATTGTTAAAGATCAAAATGCCAGATAAATAATTAAAAAGGGAATTTTTTTTATTGGTGAATTACACTGTATATTAAAAAGTCAGAACTTTTTAGACAGTCTTCCCCCTGAAAACTTATATTTAATCGTTTTTAATTATTTGTTTTTATCAAAAGTAAAAATTATGACGCAATAAAAGCAGGATGAAAAACATGAATTTTTCCTCAAATTAAGTTTTTGCATTTTTATTGATCAAATGCATGAATTTTGAATACTGTAACGTGAGCATAAATGTGAAATGTGGGAGTACAACTATTTTTTTTTAAAATTCTTTTCAGGGTATCTGCTCGACCTGGACTTTTCAAATCCATGACTTTCCCTGACTTTTGCGAACAATTTTCCATGACTTACGATTTTAACTATTTCATTTGACGCTGACATCAAAATAGAGCATAAATATCAATAAAGGATGTAAGACAGTGTATTTTTGCTTTTCGAAAATATTCTTTTTTTTTTCGGCTATGCAAATAATTCTAAACCAAAGCTAAAAAAAGAACTTAACTAGCTATATCTGAAACAGATCATGTGCAACAATTTATTGATACAAAAAAATGAGTACAAGGATTTAGCAACATTTAAAAGCCAAAACAACTTACTATCCCCCAAAGCAGAAGTATGAAAGAGTGAAATTCAAATTAAATAAATGCGTCACATGCTCTATTGTCTCGATTTATTGTCAGTCAGGTGACAAAATCCCGCGCACATGCAGTTACGGAAAATTCGCCGCTCACGGGTTACGTTGAGTATTCATCTGATTGGTCAACACAATGCAACTTATTTGAATCTGTTATTCACTAATCAGATTGCACCCAATACAAGGTTCCCCCACTATCTTGAGAATAAAATTCAAGTACTTTTTAAGGAGGTTTAAAAATTTTCCAGGAATTAAATTCTAAGGAAGGGTCTGCACAAAAATCAAGATTAATTTCAAAAGTGATGTAAATTTTGATGAACAGTACCAATTCTTTACAGATTTAATATGAAAAACCTAAAAATCGTGAAATGTTTTTCATCAATATGAAAAAGAAAATTTTAGGGAAAGATACATTGGAAGCAATACTTTGGCTTAGTCAATTGTAAATTCAAAGGAATGGTAAAAATGGTAGACACCAACATTTTCTATTTATTCAAGAATAAAAACAATCAAACAACAAATCTTTTTTTTCCCATGAAGAAAATTTATAATTTCAAAATAAGATAAGGATCACCCTATTTTGCCAGTCTGTGCATGTAAAATGTTTTCTATTCTCCCCCCCCCCTATTATTTTCTCTTCCCCCGTCCAAGAAAAAAATGTGATTTTTTTTTCTTTTGAAATTACAGTTTTTACTGGATTTTTTGGAACTCGAGGAAAAACGTGCCTGTATTTTGTAATTAAATAAACAAATGAAAAGTCAGCATTTTTTCTTTAAGAGTTTGGTGTTTTGTTAAAAACTATTAGAAACCAATAAATTGGAAGAGCTAAAATTTGAGTTCAAAAATAAATAAATTATTAAAATAAAATGAACAATGAGTGTATATAACTTAGCACAATTTTAGAATTGCTTCAGAATATCAAAATAATTGAAGTATTTACAGGATGCAAAAGGATTGAAATCTTGACAATGGCACGCACGCCATTTTCGACGAAGCACGTGCTCAATGTTAGAATGTCAACCAAAAAAAAAAAAAAATTAAGTTATACAAAACCCATTACACACGTATTTCTATCCCTGGTATTTCGAAAAAAATGATCATGGAAGCAAAAAATTCAAAAAATAATTTTAATCCGCCAGAAAAATCTAAATTTTGTTGAAAGAAAATCATTAAGATCCCAGAAAAAAAAGTAATTTTCAGAAAAGTTCAACTTGTTAAAGATATTCTATAGTAAAAAATCCAATCCTGATTATTCTATTTCTAAATTGTTTTAAAAGTAAAGGGAAACGAAAAAGCGGTGCCTAACCGCGAACTTTCAAGGATTGCCAATTATGCGCAAAATTAAAACTTCTCGAGGTATGTTTTTTTTTTTTTTTTTTGTTATTATTATTTTCGTCTCAAAAAAACGGCTCCCGATTTCGAAATCCGGACGATTGCCGATTTTTCGATGGACAAAATTTTTTGCAGGACCACGATCGTAAACGTTCGAAGATCGCCGATTTTTCGGCACATTTTCAACGAAAAATAATACTTTTGGAGTTTTCAAGGACATTTCAAAGCCTTGTAATAACAAAGTAGAATGACGATGGATGTTTTTTTGTTCTTCCGAGATCGGGAGAAATAACAACCGGTTCTGAGCGCTAAAATCCATGATAAACAGTCAGTTTCAATGACTTTTGGACATTTTTCGCTGAAATCCATGACTTTCCATGACCAATTTCGATCATATATAAAATCCATGACTTTCCCTGACTTTCCATGACTTTCCAGGTGCGCGGACACCCTGTCTTTTGCCACTTCAGCTTGAATAAACATATCTCTCATTAAAAAGGGAGGCGTCTTCGTTTCCCTCTCTGTCTTGTCAATAACATTTAAGATCGTCCTATATTTCGTTTTTAAGGGCTTAAACTTTGGTTTCCGAAGGAAAGTTCTCGAAAATTCCTATCCTAATATGATTGAAAGTCAACTAAAATCACATTTTTCGAATATTTGGCTGTCCTCTTAAAATTATTAAAGATGACCTATCAATTTTGAAAAAGTTCCGGGGTGGGCCCGAAATCTCCCCTCCCCTAACATCAATGCAGATCGTCTAAAACTGCGTTTTTACAGTTAAAATATCAAAAAAAGATTCGGGGGAGAACCCCCGCATTTCTCTTTTCTTAAAACAATCAGATATGATCTGTAATTTTGTTTCTAAAATTTCAATTTCCAAAAATATTCAGGGAAGCGCTTCCACTTCTACCATTGCCAAAAATTGTTTAGAATGCATTTTAAGACTGTAATTTAAATAATTTTCCGAAAAGAGGGAGCTCGAATATCTAATCTGCGTATTATTAGCAAATATAATCTAAAATTGCGTTTTTAGCAATACAATTTCTAAAAAATCCCCGATCCCCCCTTTCCATAGTACAATTGGAGATAATAAGGGAGTTTTTAGCGTTTCGATATCGAAAAATGAAAGAGCGCCCTCGAACCTTTTCTCCCATAACATTACCAAATATCGTCTAAAATGCATTTTTAAGACCACAAATTCGAAAAAACTTTTGGAGGAGAAACCCCCGTACCCTCTTATTTCTGGGTAAATAATATATTTACGATTAGGAACTCTCTGATCTAGTTATGACTTCCCTCTTGGAAAGAAGCTGACTCCATTCTTTTCCCTCTGTGTTTAAGGTGCGTTTAAAATTAATGAGGGGGGGGTCGGCAATTCCCCCCGCTACAGGTCAGAATATGACTCCTTGTGGTCCTTATTTGAAAATTGCAATGTTCATTGGTCTTTACAAAGGCTAAACATGTTTCAAAAAACATGAATTTTTCCTAGCATTTCTTTTTTTCCAAAGTCCCCCCCCAATCTTCAGCAGGCAGCGACGCCCATGTTGAGCAATATACTTGTTCAGCAAAGTACAGTAATAATTAATGTAAATATTGCTCATTATAAACAAATTAGGTGAATACAAAATTAATTTTATTTTGTTACCCTTTTTTCCGTCACTTTAAGCTAATTGTTGGTGCAGTATAGCGTATAAAATTCTTATGATTTTTTATTATTTTTGCAATGAATTACAGCCTGTAATTTACAGACAAGGGTGGATTCAGCTTGTGGTTACGAAGGGGGTCATTTTCGAACAGAAGAGGGGGTCAAAGGGCAATTTTTATACAAATACAACGACCAGCAGCAGGCTCGAGGGCCAACTCGGATGGTCCTAGTCAAATTGAAGAACCCAATAAAGATCAATGGCCCTCTTAAAGCTATCTACTCCATTGCGCCGTATCACCTCTTCCGGTAAACTGTTCCAAATTCCTACTACACTGCTAAAATGGTAATTTTTTCGAATTTCCAGATTAGCCTGAGATTTAAAAAGCTTAAAACAATGACCCCTTGTCCTTCTTTCCGTGCAAAAATCCAACCCAGCAACATCATTCATTTTAATAAATTAAAATAACTGATTCATGCTCCCTCTGGTTTTTCCTTAGCTCAAAACTATACATATTAAGCATTCTGGCAACATTAAACATCTCTTTAAGCATCTGGAATCATAGTCTAAATTAGAAAATCCGTTTACTAACCTTGTAGCCCTTCTTTGTACCCTTTCCAATAAATTAATATCCTTCGTCAGATAAGGAGACCAAATGAGGTCTTACCAAACTTCTATATAGAGGCAGAAGAAGATTCTTAGATTTGTTTGAAATAGATCTATCAATAAACCCAAGCATCCTATTGGCTTTGTTACTAGTTATGCTGCACTGTTGGCTAAACTTGAAGTCTTGATTTATTAAGACACCTAGATCCATAACATTATCTGCTTTACTAATGACGTAACCCTGTAAATAATAGCTTGTATGCTTATTTGCTGACATTTCTCAACATTAACTGCCATACCCCACTTGTCTGCCCATTTAATAATATGATCCACATCCCATTGCAGCTGATTTACTTGTTCGTCATTTTCTACAACCCCCATAATTTTGACATCAACAGCAAAACAATTCATGTTTCCAGAAACAGTTTTATGAATGGCATTCATAAAAATAATAAACAAAAGGGGCAAGGCCGTATCCAGAAAAAAATTTCGGGAGGGGCCCAGAGTTTCGCACATTGCCCAAACACACATACATTTTTGTGTGCGCTATGAGTCTAATTTCTAGCTGAAACCACGATGTTTGATGTATGTTTTTCATTTCTTTATTCTTATTATTTTCTTGAACTGACCTTTATTGGAAATGGAGAGACATGTAATGACAACTTTTTTAAATGGGGTAGAATATCCGTAATTTTAGGGGGTCCGGGGGTTTAAAATTCTGCATTTTGAGGCCTTATATGGGGCAATCGGGACTTCAAAAACATGTTGGAAAAGTAGGCAAACAACAATCTCATAAATTTTCTGCATTCTTTTGCAAATTAAGATTAATCAAAGCATAAAAAAATGTTTAGTTTAACAAACGATCAACATTAAGCGACAGAGAGGAAGCACAAGGGTGGAGAAAAGATTAACACATTATCACTTGCTTACATCGGTTTTCACTATAGTTACATAGTAGTTTTTGATCAGTTCTCCAACTCACCGACAGACACAGCACTTGTTAGTAACATAAAATAACCAATATTATAAAACACATAAAATTCTTTAAAAGAAATAG